>CALSCE010000016.1:3982602-3996484 GCA_943593645.1 Bovichtus variegatus | reverse complement strand
ATAAAATATGAATAAACATTTTCCTTTAAAGTAATATAAAAGGTTTTGCTTTTGAACATCTTGAATCAACTCTAGTAATGTGTCATTTTCATACAAAAAAGAATGGTGCTAGATAGTATTATGGGATGCAGTGTCTGGCAGCACCTGTTGTGGATGAGGTGCATTTAATGAACACCGAAACCACAATAAGCATAACTTTTGTTTAAATGTGTGTAAATAACTAATAACTAACAAATTAAATAAAATTAGATCCTTAACAATACTCCACATTTCTTACTTTCTGCCTTTATTAATTTCCTGGTCCGACTTATTTTGGATTCTTCGGTGACATCAATCACATCTGATGAAAATAGAAAACACAGTCGCGTTGATTATTATTATCCACAGCATTTGGAACTGCTGTTAGATTTCCATTGTGTTCAATACTCTCACAGTGCACTTGTCTTACCAGAAGAATTGTCTGTGTAGTCCGAGTCCTCCACACTGCTGAAGCGTTTGGAGGGAAGATGTAGACTGGGTTTGGGCTCAACGCCATCACCATCGTCTGATGAAGTTTCGTCTTTCTTCTGTTCTTTCTTCTCGTCTCCATAACCTGCCTGGACAGGTTTCCTCAGTGGCTTTCTACAGATGCGGGGTATTTCTGCCCAATTGTATTGTTGAGGTGAGGCTTTGGGGGTTTCCTTGCTGTTAGAAAGAGCCTTGTTGAACACCTTGAGACGGGAGCAAACACACACACAAATCTCTTTATCATCACATAAATACATAAACATATGCGGGATGAATTGAAGTGTATAAAGATACTGACACAAACAGAACTGTTTAGAGGCAAAGCAACAAATGGAATGGAAATGGACGATTTTGATGGTCACACAGTGAAACTTAGACTGCATTTAACCCATCCTAGTATTGGGAGCAGCGGGCAGCTATAATAGAAGTGTGTGGGGGAGTGTGGGGGTCCGGTGCCTTGCTCAAGGGCACCTCTGCAGTGCTCTGCGGTGGACCGGTACTTCTCAAAGTACCAGTCCACACTCCATACTTGGTCGGTTCGGGGACTCCCTCCGGTTGCTAAGCTCACGGACTGAGCTACTGCCGCCCAACGACGTATAGATGCTAATACTGTCACTTTCTATGAGAAAAATCTAACTTACATTAAAAACCCGAATAGAAAATGTTTTATTGAATATCTTACTTGTTTGAGTTTGGTGTTTCCGAACTAACCCTTTAAAACAACAAAGTCACAGATCAAAAACAAGCTAACCGATCAATGCAGCGATAGACCAGCAACTCCCAAATTACTGTTTTCTGGTGGCTTTGAAGAAGGCAAGGTAAAGTAGAAAAAATATTCTAAATATAGCGTCACATGATATTGGCTAAAATACGTTTTGCTGCTGCCCCCGTCCTCAGCGGTACATTGCTTAACTTCCTGCTGGTACTCCTGTCTGTCCGAACTATCCCTTTAAGATAAGATAATTTGTGAATATGGCGTTCAATTTTGTTAGTAACCCAAAGCCTTCTGAACAGGTTTATCTCTGAACACTCACCTTAGCAAACACCTGCGTCCCGTGCAGAGAGCTTGGCAGGGCCAGGAGGGTCAGGAGGAGTTTACGCAGAGCAGAGTACTGTCTGGTGACATGCAACATCTGCACAGACAACACAGGCAACTCTTGTAATGACATAGCTACAGAACTACAACATTATTAACAATATCAAAACATTTTAATGATGGTTAAACAGGGAAACATTAAAACAATGAAAACTATTTATTTTAGGAAATGTGATATCACTCAAGGGGACAGGTACATTTCTAATAATGTAATTGCTGCTGCTGTATGAAATCTATTATTATGTTTTCAGTTTACCTGACAAGTTGACACCAGTATTAATTCTAGTATTTATACATTTCATTCAATGGCCGTTATAGGCAAACTCGATCCATTGTGTTGTCGGTTTACCTTTGCCCAGCAATGACTCTTCTCGTCCTTTACTGTCTTGACGAAACCGATGTAGTCGTATACCAGCTGATGTCTCTCTGGAACCCCAGCACTAAATAGACCCAGCTGGAGCCCCAACTCTGACAGCACATTCCTGGACAATTTATTACCCTGAAGGGAAAACACAGATATCACAAGAAGCATTATACAGGTGCCGCCCATGTTGATAGGTTAGAGCAGCCACGCTCAGGCAGGGCTCGGCTGCAGATCTTCTACAGATTCAAGGAGTCTCCTTTTCTTTCTGTGTGATTCACGCGGTTCACAGCAGAATTATCTTTTGACAGTATATTGACATCTACTAGCAACAATACTACAGTGTCAATGGTATATCTGTAGAATATGCCACAGACATAAAAATATTTAACTCAACACCTGTTTCTGTTTCAAAATAAAAGCCCTCTCTCATTTTTAAAACAAGGCTTTTATTCTGAAATGTTTGCATAAATATCTGAATAAATGTATAGCTGCTTTTAATTGTGGATTATTAATATTATCTACACATGAGCAGAGGCTTCTTAACCTTATCTATCTAAATATAAACGACATTTGTAATGAAAAAAAATGAAACATTCTATTATTGATGGTCTGTGAGGACAACACACGTGTGCGAGCCGCAACAATTCAGCGAGGTAGCCGCCATGCGCTGCTCACGCAGGCAGTGTAGCTCAGGCGTAAGATTAAGCATAGAGAAGTTGTCCTGCATCCCCACTATTAATTTTTACATTAAAATCTGACTACTACAGGCTCAACTAATGTTAAGCTATAGGTGGCTGCATACTAAGTCTCACTTAGTATGAACAAAAAAGAAATGTTCTTACATTGATGTTCTCAGAATGGTTCAGCACCCTGCCGATATTCCTCAGTGCCACATCTCCAAGATGCTCAGGAAGACTCTCCACAAAACTCTCTAGTGCTGCTTTATAGAAAGCTGCTGCATCCTTCAGGAAGTCCCTCCTCTCCTGTTCCCCCAGATCCACGACAGCAGTGGCCCACAGGAACTCTCTGGCACGAGAACCTACGTGCACCTCTGTTATGGGGAGCAGCTCCGTCCTATTTTGGAGGAGAAGCAGGTCTCGCTTCCTGAGAAAGCGCTCTGCGACGGAGGGCCGGAGGAGACTGGCTGCGTAAGAGTGAACCAGCATGGACGTCAGCTGGAGCTCCACAGCCACAGCCGCTGTGCCGCACTCCTGCAATTCTTGGAGAGCTCGGAGGGGCTCTAAAATGTGGCCGAGGAAAATGAAGCGCAGTTTGATTTTATGATCCATCAGCCGGGTTCTGATCCGGTCAGCATCCTCTGCTTGCCTCAGTGACTTAAAATAGTCGACTAAAAGCCTCCAGCTGCTGACCATCTTCTGCACAGCGTGGATGAAAAACAGACATTGTGCAGAGATAGGATGGGAGGGGTTATAAGACTCTGCATCAGCAAATAATTCTTTCAGACTGCCACTGACGGAGGGGCAGGTGTAGAAATGATAATGGATGTCTCTAACCAGGTCAACCACGCAACTAAAGGAAGCCAAGAGTCCGGCCTGACATGCTCTTGCTGCTATCCCAGGGAGGCCGCACAGGGATACTAACTTTGTGTTGAAAGCCTGGAGCTGAGATACAAACACCTGGCTCACCCCTAGCTGTGCGTTACAGTAAAACACAGCGGCGTTGGACAGACGAAGGTCACATTTCTTTAGCGTCTCAATCAGAAGGTGTGCATCAGTATCTGCCATGTGTGTGTCTGTATCCGCTGAGGTTTGTGGATCAACAGTGTCAAGACTCATCTGCAGCGTGAGCAGAGGCTTCACCACACTGACCCCTGAGCTCTGGTCAAAGTAGCCAATCAGGACGACACTTGTGTTCTGTCCTCCACCCAGCTCCACGCCCACATACAGGTAGAGGCAGTACGGCGAGGGTGAGCAGGCCCTAATGATGTCTGCGGGGTGGGTTGGACTCAAGATTGCAGAAACCGAAGAGTCCGAAGCCCGAGTGTCTGTACTTGTATTTAAGTTTGCCTTTGTGTCCACGTTGTCAATGCAGTATCGTCTGATGAAGTGCAACAAAGTATCACGGCTCCCTTCATTTCCTTTGTCCACTGCTTGCCCCTCCTTTATCTCTTGTGCCTCTTCTTTCAAGGCTGTCTCCATGTTCTGCTCCCCCGTCACATCCATCACATCATCCTCATCGGATATAACTACTATCACATCTGCATTCTTGTTTAAACTCTCCGTGGGATTTTCTTTTTTTGGTTCTTCCACTGTTCTGCCGTCCATTTTTACGATAATCTCTAGTTTCTGAGGAGGGGTCTCTGAGGAATGACCATCTAAAATGGGATCAAAAAAGACACAATGAATGCTTTTCAGACATGGAACACGTAATAGTGCTGGCTTCATATCATCAATCACATCATTCATATCATTAAAGTAAAGCTGCATTCACACCAAATCAGGCGTTGCAGCGAAAGAAGCCAAAAGTCCAACATGTAAAACTGCATGTCTGAAAGAGCCTTTAAATTGGCAAATACTGACTGTGCACATATATTAAAACTTGTCAAAGCAATTGTTAATGGATTTGGGAACATTTAGATGCCACTTTGTCTTACTGCATATGAAAAAGTTAACTCATGTAGTTCATATCATGTGAGAACAAGTTTTATTCACCAGTTTATATTTAATATTCAACACGTTGACACATTGATGGCTTAACATGAAACAGGATTTATTAGGGAATAATGTGAAAAGTTGATTGTAGTGTTTTACTTTATAGTTATAGATAGTTTTCTTATAGTTTTTGGATAAACTAAGGAAAACTTGAATTAGGTGTTTTGCATTGAAGCTCACGCTGGTCGGCGCCTCACAGTGTGTGCGCTCTCCAAGTAAGAAACCGAAGAATTACACCAAAAAACGAATGGTGCAGTCCAAATTTGACAAAGTCTTAGTGCTGTGTAAGTTTAACAAATAGACAACTATTTTATATTTTAAGCAACCACACCTTTGCTATGTGTATTATCTGCGTAATAATAGTGCCATGTATCCACCAACACACTCTGCTCCCACCTGAGTAAGCAGGAACCATAGTATGTCCACGTCTGGCCTCCAAGGCATTAAACCACTGCAGGAAGGTCAGAGTTACTGAAATGTCCTTCTTCATCAGCGCCTCAATGGGGATGTGCTGGAGAGAGAAAAAGGCCAGTTTAAATCTTATACTTGTGTTCATATCCACCACTCGACAAATTATGTTTAAGCTTTAGTTGCGTTTCTATCTGCTGGTTTGAAAAATAATAGCTAGGCATCTTAAATATTGACATTAACTGGAAAACATTTTCAAAAAGTAATCAGTTATATAGCTCGACCAATATTATGTCCAACAGTCAAAAACATAGGTTTGAGTTTAAGGGTGACAACTACCCTTAAAAATATATTTGGCATGTCTATTCTGTAATTTTGTTTTTCTTATCGTCCAACATAAACACTGATAACAATATATCTGAGATTACCTGATATCTGGCTGATTAATTAGTCAGGTTCTTAACTGTACTGAGCTAATTTAAATGTTTTCAGATCGACTGTTTTTTTTTGTTTTTTTACAATTCTCACTTTTATCACTCCAACTTTTCTGAATGCAGCCTGCAGTAAACTGTAGTTGTGGATAACGTCCGCCATGGTGTTGCTTTGGAATCGGACCCTAGAGAGGTCCAGGGACTTCGGAAACAACCAGTCCATCAGCTGGCAAAAGGGTGCACCTGGATATTCATGCAAACACATGCACACAAAATATTCACTATAACAGCATAGCTCATGATTGTCTGTTGAGGTTTCATTCCCGCATTAAAAACATGCATGTTGACCTACCTGTGCATATCTGCTCCACCTTTGTGAAGCCTGTCTGTAAACTTTCATTGAGCCATGTCAGCAGTTCATAGCGGCTCAGTCGAATCGAATTCACAGCTACATTCACTGCCACGTTCATCATTGCCATCTGCAGAGACCTGCACAAACATCACGGAATTATGTCAGAAAAGAGTCAGGCAAATACAAACACTAATCCATCACTAAACAAATCAACAAGTTTGACTTAGAAGTCATATTCCTGAAATGTCACCAAATGTAGTTCGTTACATTTTGTGATGTGGAATAAAATGCAGACAGAAAACAGGAGGGTTGCATTTTCTTAATTGCATTGTGCATTTACAGAAATGTGACAGAATAGCAGGAAAAAAAACACAACTAGCAATGAATTATTACCCCACAACAAACAGCTCTACTTACATTTAGGATTTTTTTTGAAGGTCGAGATAATTATTTTTTTTAATTTGTTTATTTTTATAATGGAAGATTATTTAAGTAATTTTTTGAAAATTCAGATATTCTTTTCAAAATGGAAGTGTTTTTGAAAATTTGGATAATTTTTTCAAAATTTAAAGATATTTTTCAAAATGTAGATAATTTTAGGATTTTTTTTTAAAGTTAAGGTCATTTTTCCAAAAATCTTTTTTTTTTTTTTAATTGATAATTTTTTTTGAAATGGAAGGTTTTTTAAAAAAAAATTGAAGTCATTTTTCGATAATCGAAAGTTTTCTTGAAAGTTGAGGTCATTTTTCGATAATTGAAAGTTTTTATAAAAATTTTGGTCATTTTTGGAAAATCAAACATTTTCTTGAAAGTTGGGGGATTTTTTTTAAACTTTAGGTACATTTTTCAAAATCTAATGATTTTTTTATATTACGGTATTTTGTTCAAAAATCAAAAGGTTTTTTGAAAGTTTAAGTCTTTTATCGAAATTGATATATTTTTAAGTTGAGGTACATTTTTCCCAAATTAAAGTTTTTTTGAAAATTAGGTTAATTTTTTCAAATTTTAAAGATATTTTTCAAAATTTAGATAATTTTAGGATTTTTTTTTTAAAGTTAAGGTAATTTTTCCAAAAATCTTTTTTTTTTTTTTTTTTTAATTGATTTTTTTTTTTGAAATGGAAGGTTTTTAAAAAAAGATTTAAGTCATTTTTCAATAATCAAAAGTTTTCTTGAAAGTTAAGGTCATTTTTGGAAAATCAAAGTTTTTTTTGAAAGTTGAGGTCATTTTTTGATAATCGAAGGTTTTTATGAAAATTGTGGTAATTTTTGGAAAATCAAACATTTTCTTGAAAGTTGAAGAATTTATTTTAAACTTTAGGTACATTTTCAAAATCTAAAGATTTTTTTATATTACGGTATTTTGTTCGAAAATCAAAAGCTTTTTTTGAAAGTTTAAGTCTTTTATCGAAATCGAAATTGATATATTTTTAAGTTGAGGTACATTTTTCTCAAATTAAAGTTTTTTTGAAAATTAGGTTGATTTTTTCAGAATCAAAAGATTTTTTGAATATTGAAGTAATTTTTCGATAATCAAAGGTTTTTATGAAAATGGTGGTCAACATTTTTCTTGAAAGTTGAAGAATTTTTTGAAACTTTAGGTCAGGGGTCTTCAACGTGTTTCAGGCCAAGGACCCCCAAACTGATGGAGCAGGGACCCCCTACTATATATATATATATATATATATATATTGTATAAAATTGTGTTTTATATTAAACTGGACCTAGTGCCATGTATAAACACAGCTACCCTATTATTGTGCATTCAATACTAAGATATTCAATTAATACACAGGTTCATATATTCATGTACATTTGTGGGGGAAAAAATTGGTTGGAAAAAATATATATAAAAAATTGTCTAATCAACCAAACATTTCGCAAACCCCCTGTTGAAGACCTCCTCTCAGCTACAGTAAAATAGCCGTATAAAAATAACTTCACTTATAATATTATAATAATGTTCTCACCGAACGTTTAATGTTGGCCATTGATTACAGCTTATCGACCAAACAGTTGGCTGTGACTTAATCACGTAAAATGCCCGAAGTCAATGCGCAAGTAACAATAGCGTTAACCGTTAATAAACTAAAAGGGTACTCAAACAGACAGAAGCTAGCTATCTTATTTTAAATCGCCGCGATTCAGCGAAATTTGTATATTTTGGGAACGAGTTTAGCTAAACGTGTTATGTGTGAAACAAGACGTTAGCCGGTGGGGCTACACAACACAGCGCTAGCTAAAACGTGAGCTAACAATAACTTCACTGCAACTGTAACCGTTAACGTTGACCTACGTTAGAACGCGGCGGGTTTAGAGCGTGACGTACAGTCGCGTTCATGAACGTTGTCTTCCAGACAATAACTGGGAGTTTGAGTTTAAAAGTTAAATCTTTTGTAAACATATTCAGAATGCGGTTGAAAAAACGTCGTCTACTCACCTTCTCCGCTTCGTTCCTCCTTGTGGGTATTTAAACTACCAGAGTCGACAACCCCTCCAACCGCTAAACCCGCCCCCCACCTAACGTTAACCAGTTCTTCTTAAAATGGGTGATGGTCAAAGTTACGAAGTATAAGTAGTTTCAAACACAAAACATTTACTAGTCTGCGTTCATTACTCTGACAGGGGTCATAAAATAATGTCACTTAACAGCTAACGTACGTGCTTTTCTAACAACCTCAGTGCTTGTCACGTTTAAACTCGTATTAACACGCGGAGCTAAGAAGGCTACGGTTAGCTTTTAACTTTAGCTTTTTGCTAACTCCTGCCCGTCCTTTATATAAGTTAGCACATTAGCCGCTAGCCGACATACCAAGCGCCGTAAATGCGGTAATGTGTGAGTTAAACATTTAGGAGATTATGACTGTGTTTAATTGCATATTTGAATCTGTAGTTATTAACATTGGACATCAAACTTTACAATATAGGACAGACAGAGCAACGATGGTTTGGTAACAATGGAATTAAAAGTAAATAGTACTAAATGAGTAAAAGTGAATAATTCACCTAAATTACTCCGCTCAAGCCAGTCACTCCCATTTATCTCACAAGGAAAGGATGAAGACATTTTTTTCAAAGCTTTGTTAGCACTTTTTGCAAAAGAAGCACTTTTATTTATTTTATTCAGAAGATTCTGTCTTGTTTTCACTTGAAATGTAGGCCTTACGTTAATTGTGCTTGGACTCATTTTATTTATGGGAAATATAGCTATTTGTTTTCCATACACGTGCCATACAAGTCCCATTCAAGAGCTGAGAGTATGTTAAAAGTATCCTACTTTTGAATTATATGGAAATGTGTGTTGTTGATGGTCTCTTTGAATTTCTCAGAGATCTTACTCCATAATTTAAATACCTCACAGTTCCATGCCCTCTGTCTTTGACAAGGCCATAGTCAAACCGCATTTTAATGTGTTTGACCCATTTCCAATACCTCTTCCCTATACATAACACGAGAGAGTTGACTACCTTAGTGCCAATTGTTCCAATTTAAATTTGAAATAAATTACAGCTTTTCATTCTGGTTATGCCATAAATTCTACTACAATGTTTCTTCAGCAATTGTTCTGTTTGCACGTCACTGTTGATACTGACCACAACAACAAAGTCTGGCAAATAATGTTGGTATCACTACTATACTCTTATGACTTTATTCAATATTTTTGGCTGACCACAAATCTCTGATTGGTGGGGTACCACAAGGCTCTGTGTCTGGACCAGTGGATTTATTGTTGCTTTCAATTGGCAATCTTCTGCAAAAAATGTATGTCAATTTAAATTTCTATGCCAACAACACTCAGAGACCATGCGATCCTGCCATTTGCTTGGACATGTTTTAATTACAGTTCTTGGCTCATTGAGAACTGTTTCAATCTAAACAAGGGAAAAACAGAAATCCCAATTGTTGGGGCAAAACTTTATTCAATCACCCTCCTCAGCTTTGATGGCAGTGATAATCTTCTAAAACCATGTAAAAAAACAGCCACACATTTACATCACAAAAGAAGATTTCTTATATCTCCATTGCACTGACCACATTCTTCCTTTTTCTAACACAATCAGATGCAGAAATTCTCATTTATTTCATCCAGACGTGACCGTTGTGACATCCTGATCTCAGTTCTTCTACATTGCAGCATTAAAAAACACTAGTCCAGTGCAGCCACAAGAATGTTGTTATCAAACCCAAACATTTAAGCAGATAAAATAGATTCTGTCCTCACCTCAAAGGTTTGATTCAGGTCAGACTGTAAAATTGCAGATTAACCAATAACGAAAATAATCCTAACTGGCAACTTTATTGACCTTTTGCCCCTGAGTGTAAATATTCAAGCAAAAGATAAATGCAAATGTATTAACATTTCACGCAGGACACAGACCAGTGTTTTTTAGCAGCCAAGCTGCGTTTTATTGAGTAAAGCTTAAACATATAGGTTGCTATAGGAAGTACACAAACATTAAAAAAAACATCAACGCTTTTCCACTATCCAAACAAAGTATAAAAATAGCACAGAATCTGTTCTTTTGAAAGGCTTTTGCACTTTTCAGCAAAATAAAAAAATCCTCAAAGGGGATACTGATTAAAGATAAAGCACTAAAAGCCTACAAATACACAATGGTTTACATCTAAATAACACAAGATATCAAAAAGCTAATGATTAATATGCTCTATATTGTGCTATAACGCAACACATTTAAAGAAAGCTTTATACTGTTAATATATACTGTTTGTGTTGTCAATATAAAAAGTCTTAAAAGAACAGTTACAAAAAACTAAAACTAGATTTTTTTTTGCGTAATATTTTCAAGCAAAACATTCAACCAGCTCAGCAGTATTAATTAAGCATGTAAACAATTACTTTTTGTCATTTTTTAAGGACTTTGAAATCAGACTTTAAAACTAAAAGATGTCACTTTAAGGGGCCTTTTGAGCACCACGGAGGAGTCTTACATTTCTAAATGTTACTGGTCATTTAAACAAGAAAGTCAAAAGTTCTTAAAAAAGGCTTTGTGCATTTTGTGTAAAAAAAAAACAAAAAGAGGAAAAAAAGTAGTTCTTGGTCAAGCAAGAGAGATAAAACACTTGTAAACCTTTCTATCAATACAGTACGCAAAACATTGTTCCAGTGATAAAATACAAGCCATATATATACAGGGCATGTGGGAGCATAAAGCTACAGTATATATTCACAGAACAGAGATCCTACAAGAGGAGTGATGTACAGTTGCCCCTTTGTTTGAGGTAATGCCCGTTTAGTATGATTTGGTGACAGCCGACAGCATTTAAAAATCTTCCAGTTATCAAAACAAAGCAAAAAAAGATATTTCAAAGGAATACGCCAAGTTTTGTGAGTTTGGTCATATCAAGTGAATTGGTACCAAAATAAATTGTCCAGTAAATCCCTCCGTCTGGTGAAAATGCTAATGCTAAAGCATACAGTAGGACATGTAATTGCAGGCAAAAAAATAACAACAATGTGTATTATTATTTAGGAGTATCATAAGTCTACATTATTGCAATAACTTGGCGTTTGAAGTTTCACAGGAAAACACTTCTTCTGGCAACACATGTGCACCACATACTACATATTCAAGACTTTTTGTTTTCTCATAATTACTTAGAATTATTTATACATACTGTGTACCAACGCATGTGCACCACACCATCCTAGTGTCTTAAAAATGACGTTCCCATATACAGAAAATGCATAATCAATTCCTTTTCGAGGGTAATGTATTTTTTTCAGATATTACGTTTGTTTTTGAAATATCACAGCTATGTTTTCAGCTGTTCCTTTCCTGTGTGAAACCAAAATTCAATGTTAACTTATTTTTATTTACGTCCGTAAATTATATAAAGTAACAAACATACTTATTTTAAGCCAAACAATGTTTTTTTACAAAACATAACCAAGCAGTTTGTTGCATTTAAAAAAAAAGTGGGAAATTTATATTATATATATATATATATATATATATATATATATATATATAAAATATAAATTTCCCTTGAAACGTAACTGAGGATGCAGTTTGGTTGAATGGGAACGTCATTTTGTAGCAGACAGGTTTGACCACACGGAGCAAAGGACAGCTTCAACCCGCATCATAGAGATGATTTTCATGGCACTCCTTTTTTTTGGAAAGTGAAAAACTCTTTCACCAAATAGTCGGTGGTAGATTACAAAAAATATTGCGTGTTCACCAGTGTTTACCACCTTTTTTTTTTTGTTGTAAAACCACATTTACACACAGTGACACTCACTCTTTCCTGGATTCAAATGGACTTCTTTTAGCCAGGATCACCCACATGTGGAGACATCCAGCCATAACAGTGGACTAAAACAATGTTATTTTTTAAGATAAAATCTTAACTTCTACAGCAGGATAAATGTCATCACTCTTTAATTCTTAGCTGTCTGGAATGGCTCGCGAAAGACAAAATTCTCTATATCTCTGTTTTTGCATTGGCTTGTTTCAAGTATTTGTATGTAGCTATCAGGGAGACATTATAATTCAAAGTGTCACACTATCTATACAAAAACATTTTTATATAATCTTTAATAACATTTTCTTTTCTTTTTTGTGGAAGCTATTTCCCCCCCCCAAAAAACCTCATCTCAAAGCAAAAGACAAAAAGTAAAATCTTTTTTTTGTTTTGTTTTTACAACAAAAAAACAATGAATATAAACTCTAAATCAAAAGAAAAAATCCTGCTTCATCTCCAGGTTAGCTTGTGGTGCACTAGCTTCCATTGCTGAATGTATTTTCCTACGGAGCGCTTCTTTTATTGGTTATTAAACATGGTACTATGGTTCTCTTAGCATATTCAAATCTAAATAGGCACCTATTACTCTACTATCTTGGGAAATTTAAGCAACTCGTCATTTTAACAAAGATAAAAGTTTATTTTGTTGGCATTGGAAGTACAGCTCCCACAAAGCTTTCACAGCACCTTTGTGGCTCATGAGATGTGTTGTTGTTGAATACAAACTAATCTATGTTAATCTTTTATTATCCAGTACAGGTGTGGATTTTTTTTCATCTTAGATTTTTGACAGAAATCCCCAATATCACGTTTTGGCTTTTCTAAATGAACCACTTTTATAAAAAAAAAAAAAAAAATACATTCAGGCCTGAGGCTAGTGGAACAGCAGGTACTGTCCGTCTAATGACTTTGGTTCAAGTGCTTTTGTTAAGATTAACAGCCTGTATCAGCAGCCTGTTGTCACACATTTTACTAATAAACTAAATAGAGGGATGAACGACCTCTGAAATGAAACTTCCTTAAAAGAAAAAGTTTGATACAGAGCTGTTTAAAAATCTGTACCGTTGGTGCTATGTTCTCTATTTTCTACAACTACCAAGTGTTGTCAACTTAAAAACGATGCCTTCTAAAGGCATTTTAGAACATAAGTAAAAGCCTGTTAAAATCACTGTGCAGGCCTAATGTTAATGCACGAAGCAGAAGATTCAGGAGTCGCCATCTTTCCCTTTGAACTCAGCTGAACCTCCAGAGAGGCGAAGCCCCCTACTGGCCTCCCTCTCTTTCTGACACTATGGGGTAGTGACAGCCTGTGCTGTATCTGTGTTAGTGTGTGTTATGTGCGTTTAAGGCTGCTGTGCATTACTGTATCTCCAGTATCCAAAAAGGGCTGGATACAAACTAACAGCTGCTTTCAGTATTTCCCAGTTACATTGATTTTTCGTGAAACTGGTTATTTGCCTGCCAAAGTGGAGAAAAACTTACAGCTGTTTTTTGGCTGGCGGTGGATGTTTTTTTTTTTTTTGGAGCCAGTATCACACTAGAGGAGCTGGTTTGTGGTCTGTCTGTTGGTGATGGGTGACGTCTATTCGCAGGCGAAGTAATCCTTCAGTGGTGCGAACAGATGCCTGATGACGGGGACACTCCAGGACCGGCCCAGAAGCTTCTGTCTGGCACCGCGACCCATGTTGGACACGTCTGTGTAGTGGACAGGGAAGCCAAAGATCCTGCAGAGTAAGAAATACAGAAGCACCGTTACCATCAGTGTCAGGATGGTGCTGAAGTGGCA
>CALSCE010000016.1:3955965-3977602 GCA_943593645.1 Bovichtus variegatus | reverse complement strand
AGTTTTGACCTCTTTAACGACAATTTATTCATTTCATCAGCAACAAGTACAAGGCTGCTAATTTAACCCACCATATAAACTCTAAGATGAGCTCAACCTTTGTCCTCTTTTACCCTCTCAAGAGTCCTTTTAAAGGAGGACAATGAGGGAAGGGAGGAATGAAAGAGATGAAGAGAAAGAAAGAAAGAAAGAAAGAAAGAAAGAAAGAAAGAAAGGGAAATTAAGGAGTGACACACACACACACACGCGCACACACACATACACACAGAGTTCCAGAGGGGATTTACAGAGGCTGAAGCTGCTCTTTGTCCTCTGAACCGAACTACAGTTGCCAGTCTCTGTGTGTGTGTCTGTGTGAGTGTGTGTGTGTGTGTGTGTGTGTGTGTGTGTGTGTGTGTGTGTGTCTGCCACTCTCCTAACCAGAGGAGATGCTGCACAAGTATTGGGCGGATGGATAAACTGTTCATCGCAAAATAAAACCATGAATTGTTATTTTTACATTTCTCATTTATTAGTGTGTATTTGAGTGTATTAGTGTGCATTTGAGGTGTTGTTGGGCACATTTTTTTTAAACTTTGGACAGAGCCAGGCTAGCTGTTACCCTCTGCCTCCAGTCTTTATGCTAAGCTAGGCTAATCGCCTCCTGGCTCCAGCTCCTAACATAAACACAGACACCAGAGTGGGATCAATATTTACATCCATCTCACAGTCGGGCCCAAATGTTAACAGCACACAAAAACTGAAACTGAGAAGTAGAGCACAATCTGCTGACTCATGGGGCGCTTAGGGTGCACTTGATTTATCTCCCCTGACACCTGAGCAGCTTTCAAAGGCAACAAATCACTGAAGAGCTTATTTGCGGCGAGATGTGAGAGCCACTGTGACAAAGAATACGACAATCAAAGCTTCACACATGCAAACACACAAACACACGCTTGTGATGTAGTTGTCAGTTCATGTATTTCCTAAGTCCTGTCTTTACATTTCAATCCTAAGTGATTTGGTGCGGTTTTAATGTTTTACGACCTCTTTCGATCTCTTTTAATTGCAACGTGGTTTTAACACAGCAGAGGAGACAAACTCACCACAGTCCTGTCTAATAAAGAGTCTCATAAAATAGTCCCTGAAAGTTCTTTGATGTATTTAGTGAGATACATTCAGTACAGTTTTTAAGAACAAATGCTGCTAAACAAAAGTAAAATATAAAGTTAAACCCAGGTTTATCTTTGCAATGTTCATTTTGTTTGTACATAAAGTAAATTCCTTAAAATAATTCAATAAAATCTGTTTTTTTTTCAAGATACTCAATACTTAACAAAGGAAGTTCTATTATAAAAAGAGCATTTTAATCAGGTGTTTTCCTGATGTTCCTGACTTTTTTTTTTTAAAGATAATTTGTTGGCTTTTTTTAATCTTTATTGGACAGAGCAGACACTGGCAGTAAAGTGTTTTCTCTTATTTCAGTTATTCTATTCAAACATTTTCTTCCTTACGTTTTTCCGAGTGATGTTCCTGACATCGTGCACGTACTGGATCCTTCCTTCATGCCTGACAACGCCCACTGAGATGGAGTCCTCACACACCTCTGACGCCACATACTGGTCCACCTTAAAACCCAGGTCTCTTAGAACCAGGTAGCCTGGAAACAGACGCACATTTAAAAATGCAAATAGTCAGGAAATAAGTACAAATGCATTCATTCACTGTCGGTCTCTTATCCTTCACACACTCGTCCTCACCTGTGGCAATGCCGTCAAACAGAGAGAGGACTCTGATTGGTCGTCTCTGCTCTGCAGGGACTGCTGGGAAAATCTTTGGTTTCTCCTGGAAGACCAACAGAGGAAGTTGCAGAGAAATTAAGACAAATCATATTCCAAGGAGGCTAATTAGCTAGTAAGCTAGTTAATTTATTTATTATTTTGGAAATTCTCTTCGTGTATGAGGCAACTGTCAGACAAATAATAATATTTGGAAAGAGATTTATCTTGCAACACCCAAGCTGGGAACCACAGAACCACTGGGACTTACAGATACAAATATATATAGATATTTTTTCACAAAAATGCTACTGTTGCTAATATCCCACTTTGCCCCAACGGATCCTTAAATTTTGCCAAATTTTCTACTACACATCTTAAAAAATACAAGTTGACTCACAAACTCCTGTCCGTTGTCGTTGGCGAAGAACTCCTGCAGCTTAAAACTCCAGTCGTGGCGTCGCTTCAGGACGCCGTACTGCAGCATCGGCTGGCACATGTAGCATCGCCACGGGTCCAGAAAGCGAGCGTTGTTAGACGCTCCGGGATCGACCAGGATGTCCAGACAGTCCACGCAGAAACACCTGGAGGGAAGAGGAGAGGAGGTGAACGGACTGGTGGAGGAGTAGTTTGTGTATTGTATTTACTGAGTGTGTGTGTCGGACCTGCAGCAGTTGGCGTTGCCGCAGAGCAGAACCTCTCGACCTCCGCAGCAGACGGTGCAGTAGGACTGGTAACCGTCGTCGTCGTACATGTAGGATATCTCCAGGTACACGTCCTGAACACACACACAGAAAAAATACGTTTTGACAAAACTTCCAACACATCTGGCTTTAGTGAAATCCTCCGACGCTACAGCACAAACACTGCCAGTTTATAGGTACACTGGATATCTAATGTTAATCTGGTTAACAGTTTTATAGTTCATAATGTAATGAAGTAAAACATCACAATTTGTATAAACTCAGGGATCATGACACTTGGTTGAGTTTTTTTATTTTTTTTTTACATATTCAAGGTCAAGTACTGCATGCACAATGTGAAAATATCTGAAGTTTAAAACAGATCTTTTTAGGACATTTTGTCTTCTTATAGCAGAAATCTTGAAGATGTCTGTTTTTTATTTATAGTAAGTGTCCCATTACCAGAGCCTTGGAAGTGGAGCTCTTAAATAGAATGGAGCCATCATCACTTTTACTAATATGACATGTCAACATGTGACATTAAAAACAAGTCGGTTGACAAGGACCCCTGAATGCACCACAAACATGTCCAACAGGGCTGAGAAGGAACTTCAGGAACTTGTGACAATGTCATTACATCACATTACAGTTCATTTAGCTGACGCTTTTGTCCAAAGCGACTCACAATAAGTGCAAACAATCATGAGGATACGACTCTAAACAGCGAGAATGTTGCAAGTACATCAGCTTCAAATAGGTGAAATCATACAAGTGTAGAACAAGAGCTTCAAATGAGCCAAACCAAAGTAAGAGCAACAAAGAGAAACAATAGAATAAAAATTCAACCAATAGCTTCAAATAAGTCAACCAAGTACAAAAGTACCATTTAAAAAAAAAAAATGTATTGACCTAAATGCAGTGGAAACAGGTGGGTATGTCACACTTAATTATTCAGATTCTGGAAAAATAAAAATGATTTGCTGTTGCTCTACCTTGCATGCTTGGCACAGGCCTCCTTCAAACAGCGGGTGGAAGGTTGCTGCTCTCATCTTTCCACAAGAGAGACAGAACTCTGCAGAAACACACACACACACATATACACACATCAATCAACAGTCGGAAAATTGAAAATGAAACGCCACGATTAATAATAAACAAATGAAATCAGTTCCAAAGAAACACACCATGTGAAAGTGTTTTTACCTTCTATACTTCTTTTATTCTTCAGAACTTCATTCACCATTTGTTCTGAAGAGAAGGACAATGTAAAAAAGAAAGAAATGAAAAGACAAACACACTTTTATTAGCTTCACATTTTCCTGCACAATTTGTAAGGCATGTGTTTTTCTTTCTTCAATTTGCAGCCAAACTCAAATAAATACCCTGCTGTATACTAAAGTACTCTCAAACAAATAAAACTGATGCAAAAATATTAACTTAAGAATCATAAACTTATCTTAAGCACAAAATAAATACCAAAGTTAGAATTTTGGTTCCTTTTTATACCTTTAACAGAAGAAAAAAAACAGGAAAACTAAAAACTTAATCTTTCTGCTCATACGAGCTTTAACAAATAAGATATGATTGAATCTCTGATAGTGTGAACCAGGCAGCAACTCATTTTAAGTCAAACGACCAAAATCAGAATGTAAATGAGTAAAAAAAATCCTAAAAAAAAAAAAAAATCTGATCCTACAGCACAAAATACAATTGTAATGTTAGAAAAACTATGGATTATAACAGTAGTGTCAGATAAAAACTCACAAAACAATCACATACCAAATGAGGAGACCATTATTTCCCAAAAATATATATATATATATATATATGCAGCATTCTGTGAAAGTACCTCTGCTGTAGGTCTCCTCGGGGGGGGCCTTGGCCTTACAGAGGCTGACTCTGGGCCGCTTCGCGCTGGGGAAATACTCTGGCAGGGAAACATCGAGGACCTGGTGGTCCAGAGGGTTACTGTCTGCAGGGAGACACAAAGACAGACACACTTTACTCCTATTTCCTGGCTGAATGGCACATTTGGAGACGATTTGTTTCGTATATGACTGGTTTGGTGCTGCTGCCTTGCTCACCGGCGGCGTGTGTAGGTTTGAGTCCCTCCTCTCCTTTGGGCAGGAAGCCGCCGTTGGCCCAGTCCAGCATGGGTTTGACCTGGTCTTCTGGATTGTCCGACTCGCAGGGAGGAAACTTCTTCTCTGACCGGATACTGGACATCTGTGATAAAGACATGTGACACCATGTGAGACAAAAAGACAGCTAAAGGTGACAGAAGATAAATGCACAAAGTGACATGAAGGCAGTTTTACATTAAACAAAGTTGATGGAAAGTTCCGGGAGCAAAAGTAGCAATACCACAGTGAGAAAATGACACCAAGTCCTGCATTTAAAATCGTAAAAAGCACAACGAACACATTTTAATGTTGCATTTGATCCGGGAAAAACTTTACTTTAATCACAGCGCCGTCATTAGGTCTATCAGGGTCATTTTTTGAAATACTAGAAAACCAAATGAAAATGTATCATCAGGTTTTGAAGCAATCAAAGAAGAAAGAGAAAAAACTTTGAAATGTAAAAGTTCTTTCAGAGTTTTGAATGTTTACACTTTCTCCTCTACTTCTAATTCTTTAAGTACAGAGACGGGAGATTTTCTAGAGAAGATAAAAAGGCGGAGGAGTCTTTGAACAAAGATCTTCTAAAGACGATTGAGTGACAGTTGAGGGCCAAGCCACCACACAGAGGGATGACAGGATGTGGACGGGCTGCGCAATGCAGACGAAACACAGTACAGCCACGAGGGGAGAGAATGAAAACAGCAGCATGAAGAGGCCTGCAGTCTCACACTGCAGCACGTCTGTCAGTTACAGGTCATTAAGCAGACGCACATACAGCGAAAACAACAAAAGTGGGCGACAAAAGGCAGAAAATTAAAACTATCGACAGATAGCATGTTAAGACATCGGCCTGTCTTTTACCCACGTTTGTATTCAATGTGTTCTTTTTTTCCGATATCTCTTTACAGATGATTTCAACAGTGATAACAACATGTGTATAAATACATTCAAACTGTTTTTCCAAGGTGCCTTCTTGATGATTTTATTTTATACTTCTTGTTTATTTTCTATAAGTAAAGATTTGGTTTATCTTTATCTTGCGATTTTTTACTGAAAGACATCAAATTGTCCATTTTCCCTCCAGGGGACTCCAGAAAATGAGTTTCCCAAAGATGAAATCCTTTGATGAAAAGACCTTTTTCCCATTTATTATCTGTGTGTGGTGCATATTTACTCTCCACCTTCATCTTGTTGTCTGTCTGCTTTATAATTATAAATGTACAAAAGGCATTTGTCTTTCTCACAGTGATAGTGAGGAGGACATGTATCTTTGTTTGTTTTACTTGACTACTGGTATACACACACACAAACACACACACACACACAGTGGTGTAAACATGCATAAAAGCACTTTCAGTGAACCAGTGTGTTCTTGGCAGGGAAACCTAGCAGCGCGTTCTTACAGCAGACCTCAGATCTGAAAAGTAATCGGCCACTGACACCTCCCCAAACACGAACACACACACACTCCTATATACAGTCAATGGAGACACCTGCACTGAAGAGGAAAAAGAAGATTAAATATAAACAAAGGTCAAGTATAGATTAAGTGGTTTACTATATACACGTTGACGTTTACCTCCAGTGCTTGGAAGATAGCCCTGCGGTAGGAGGCCAGCTTGGTGTAGGAAGCCTGGCTGAAGAACTTGGGGAAGGCGGTGATGGAGTCCAGTTTGTCTGCTGAAACCTGGAGACAAAACACGCTGCATCAAAAACAGCACGACGTGTACACACATGTTATGATTTCCCTCTCCTTCAGTCAGTCTGGTTTTCTTCTTCCTTCCTCACCTCAGAGAACTTGCCGTCTCCAAACCACTGCAGCCACCTCATGCCGTGGCCTGCCTGCCGCTTGCCGGTGGCGCGCCATGTCACGACGATGCCGGGCCACCAGGAAAAGCCCTTGATCTTCCCCCACACCAGCTCACCGATGCCAAAACCCTTGTTGTCCTGAATGGAGGAGGAAGAGTACAGATGAGAATCAGAAATCCTTTTATTCGTCCCACAGCGGGGACATTTACAGCGCTACAACAGCAGAGGGACCGTGCAGATAAAAAGGAAAATATAAAATAAGTACAAGTAAGAGTATACAGATGAGGCAGAGGAGAGAATAAGGTCATGGTCTTGTACTTGATACTACTTTAGCAATGCAAAGAATGTGTTGTGTTAGTACAGAAGGACGTAGAAGGAGAGCAAACCAGATGAACCCATGGAGAGACTTCTCCCTTTCACTGATACTGATGGTGCAGAGGACAGAAAAAGGCCATTTTGGCAGGAATAAAAAAAACATGCACATTTTTGTTTTGTCAATTCCAAAAACCTTGTGTCTTGAACAACAAGACGTAAACAAGAGAAAACTAAAAGAAGAGGGGAAAAGCGTTGATATTTTGGAAGGAACATCTCAACTTTCTCCCAAAACTAAAACGCTGTGGCTATAATGAGTATAAAGATCATCTTCAAGAAAAAACAAGTGTTAAAAAAAAAAAGGTCGGACGAGAAAAGACTAAAACACAAAAAGATAGATGTATACATGACAAAGATTTTTGGAAAAAATCGTCTCTTTCTCTAAATAAGATTACCAAACCAAATGTTTTGTTGGAGAAAGGAAAGAGAGATAAGTGTAGAGGAGAAGGTTTAGCTAACAAGGAGAGAAACAACTCCTGTCCGTTTCTTTTTTCTTTTTTAAAGTTAACAGTATAACAGTTTTAAAACAGAAGCTGGATCTCACAGCTGACCTGACTTTGGACTTGTGAGGAAGAGAGAAAAGCAAGAGCACGTTTCCCCGCATGGATCATGGCAAAATCTTGAATTGTATCAAGATTAAATGGACATATCTTTAAAGCAAAGTGTTTCTTTTCTTTCTGCTGTTAGCTTTGCACTTCAGTGCTTGAAGACAACATCAAACAATAAAACCAGAGTTGATTTAGATCGAGATCTTTCTTTCTTTTGTTACTTGTTGTTACTTGAGCTGATTTATGAGCAGGTGGGATTTCTATGCTTGCAAACAAATCCAAGTTGAGCTCAGGCTATGTGATCCTTCAGTCAGCCTCAAGAGCGAAAACCCATTAGGCTTTGCAATCGGAGTCTGACTCCTCTAAAGGATGCTACGCTCCACTGAATCTTGCCTGGATCCAGTGAAAACACACTCAATAACACACACACACACACACACAAACAAAATGCAGACCTGAGACATGCAGGAGGACATGCAGATCTGTATGAGTATGCACCAAACACTCACACACACAAACACACAGGCTCTGCTGTGCAGACTCGAGGTCGTCATGACCTGAAAGAAACTATTGATACAGAGTAAACACAGCCAGCTCTGTGTGTGTGTGTGTGTTTACGGCCACCTGCACTAACACAAGGCCAGGTGGAGGAGGCTCTGTGGTCTGTGAAGGGAGTTACCCTCCTCCTCTTTCTGTCACTGCCAAACCTCCGCTTCCCCTTTTTTTTATATAAAACGCTGCCTCTCCTGCATCAACGCAGCTGTCGACACTCTCTATCTCTCGCTCTTTCCATTTGCTCATCCTTAAACCTTTTCCAAGAGTGCTTTCAAGGTTTGTTTCTAATGTCTGTGAGTGTAATTTGTACACTTTTATAGTATATTTGATTATCTTTGAAGTGTAAATTGCAAATTTGTTCCAGTAGCGGTACCTAAAGGTAGAATTTGGCAGCCAACTCTATAATGACTACATGGCCAAGCAAAAAAAGTAACATATTAGATATCACGTTGGTGAAGATTTGATGAAATGTGCAGAAAAATTCAATAAAAAAAAAAAGACTAAGCATATACTGATAGGCAAAAGAAGAAAAAAGAATTGAAGATGCACAAAAAATGAGTTATCTCTAGCATGTCCAAGATACATTTCCATTAGATTTTCACCAAATAGTCAAAATGACCGGGTTAAGATAAGATATCTTATCATATTAGTAATTCCACTAAGAGCACATGACAAAGAAGTGCCTCAAACTCTTGCGTTAGAAGAATAAAGTTTTTATTAGGAGTGATTTAAACACCTCTAACCTTTTAACATCTGGAGCATTCCTTGCATAAACGATGTGCTTTTTAAGACATGTTCAGCACCTGCAGTGCCGACATCCTGTATTTTTGCTTTTTTTATTCATCTCTTAGGAGATTTTCCAAGTCATCTGCTGTCTGCCTCAATGAGTGGATGTAGGTGTAGTTTCTAGTCCTGTTATCTGATTCTTTCCCTCCATCCTTCCTCCTGCCAACACTCTCTCTCTCACACATCTTACATTGTACTCTGGCTGGATCTCGGAGCTGGATGAAGTGCTGATGCTCTGGGCCGAGTCCTTTGAGTCTTGTTCCATCAGCTCCATGCGGGGGGCTTCGGGGACCCTGCCGGACACAACTGCAGCCACCCGAGGACCACCGCCACTCTGACGGAGAGAGAGATAAAAAGAGAGGTTTATTCGACTCAAAGAAGTGCATGCACTGCGAAGCATTCCCGAAGAGGGAAGGCGGACTCATCAAAAGGAGAGTTTGACAATATCGGCAAAGCGTTTCAGAAATGGAGAGAAAATGTTCTGCTAACCGTAGCAACGGCTAACGGCAGTGGCTAGCTCACAGCTTCAGTAAGCAGAAGGCTAAACTATCAGCAACATTTTCTCTCCATTCCTCTAACAGTTTTGCCTTCAGCTAACTGCAGCCAAAGCCGTGAGCTAGCCGCAGCAGGCTAAACTATTAGCATTATTCTTTCTCCATCCCTGAAACCCTTCACCGATATTGTAGCCAGCTAGAGCCTGAACTCATAGTACGTCGTCTCACAGGGCCTTACAGGCCCAAAACAGGACGGTGATTCTCATAGAATTGCAGCTCTATAACGGCATCGGGTGCACAATGATGAAGATGTTTGAATTAATGACTAGTCCTCGTACAGGTCACTGTATGCCCAGGATCCTCTGGTATGGATACCTGCAGTATCAGGGCTGTATTTTCAGAAATTCTTCAGTTTTTTCAGAAGCACTTTTCACCTGAGGACAGGCTGTTATGAGAACATACACAGATCAATTGTGGCTACACATGCAGTCAGACACACACCACTCATGTCATCTCCACTAAAAATCACTGCAGCTTCTTCAAAGTCAGTTTGCAGGAATGTCAATCCCTGCGTCTAACCAGGACATCAGTCAAGTCAGTTTATGGATAGACACAGAGAGTGAAAGTGAGAGAAAAAGGTTTGCGTCCAGCTGTTTTGATCAGCATTTTTAAAAATTGTAATCACATACAGTCAAAAAAACTTAAAATTTAAAATACAAGACATTAAATATAAGACGCTAAAAATCACCAAAATGTTCTTAAGCTTTTATGCTGAGGTAGAAACGTTTATGTATCGATGAAGAAAAGATACTCTGAAGAGTAAAATGAATAGTAGTGTAGACATAGTTCAACTTTCCTGCCATCTGTTTGCCTCTGCACCACTAGAAAGCCCGAAAGACAAATACAAAATAAGAATAATGGCTTAAGTGTAGAACAACAAGAAAATATTCCAGCTTTCTATCTTATTTATGTGTTGTTGTGTCCTCTTCAGAATATTTGTTTAACAATAGATGAAGTGAAAAATGCATTTATTGTTGCATCATTTTTGGAAAATTGCTTTTGCACGACATTTGGATGGAAACCAGAGAGGTAAGCGAGACACCACGGATAAACAAAACAAGAAATAACAGATAAATCCTTCTTATTCTCTAAAACATTTAACAGGTTGAATCTGCAAGAGTTTAAAATAATTATGCATTTCTTTTTTTACAACCACATTTCAGTAGATTTAGAAATTCCTCTTACTCACAGGCTTTTTATGGAGACACCAGGATGTGTGGAAGTACAAACAAAGTTGAACTGCCTGAACTGTGTGTTTACATTATCCACTGCATTGCAAAACTGTGCACCAGAAACTACAGTAAGCCTGGAGGGTCAAAAGAACACGTTTGTGTTTATCCTGGCCGAGGGGCAGCACCTGATTTGGATTGTTTTGATATTTGGAAAGTTTAGAATTAAGCCTGAAGAAATAGTTCAAATAAGGAAGCACAAACAAGACATTTAGTTGACTAAAATGTATTTTAAAAGAAACACCACAGCATCTAGAGATGGAAAGCAACGTGTGGTTTAACCTTGGGTACAAACAAAAAACTGGTGATGTGTGTGTGTCTGCAAGCACTGAACGTGTGTGTGTGTGTGTGTGTTTACCAGTAATATGATGTGCTCCTGCTTGCGGCTCTGTCTGCGAGGTTTGTTGTGTGTGCGCGGCTTCAGACCGGCCTGGAAGATTGTTCTGGGTCGAGGCGTCTGTCTCAAACTCAACTGAGACCCTCCTGAAGTCTTGTCCTGGAAACAAACACGTAAACACGTTCAGCAGATTTAATGTCAACATTTCCCCAAAGAAGATTTATTAACACACTTCCCCGAAATCAATTGGCGTGTTTCTGTGGTCTTACCTGGCTGTAGGAGTCCCAGGTAGTTTGTTCCTCCTCTGACTTCTTCCTGCTTCTCTTCCTGCTCCCCCCCGAACACTGGTTACCATCTGACAGGAGAGACAGCAGGAGATCAACAGAGGGTTCGACAGATGGTCGAAAAGAAACTCAATATTTTCAAGAGATAACGTGCAGACAGAAAGGAGCAGGTCAGTCGCTTCTTCTCCGTTGTTTCGTTTCTGTAATGCAGCATGTTGGATTTGAAATGAAACAATACCATAACCCTTTCATGCATAAATTATTAAATGACAAAAATATTTGTGAAAAATCATGCCAATAATTTTTCATTTCAATATATGCTATTTTTAAGGAGTTACATATCTGTCCACTGTGGAGGACGCCGTGCATTAATGATATACTAAGTCATTCAAGAAACTCAACATACTGTAGGTCTGAAAAAACACATGTTTTTAAAACATTTACTACGAGGAAATGGTATGAATACACATACGAATATTAAATAAGAAAAAGGGATGTTTTTTCAAATGTTTTTTTTCCAGTTCCATTGAATCACTTTTTCTACCGTTGATGCACTGCAGTGCACGGAGACATTATACCCTTTGGTGAATAGCGTCCACTGGAGTGGACAGATGTATTTTCAGTCACAGAATTGTTTTTACAAAAAAACTATTATTTTCTGAAACTAAAATGATTCAACAGTTATTCTTGAGTTACTTGGTGCATCTCCTCTTCCCTCTGCCATTCTGGATTTATGTTTTTTCTGGGAGTTACATGTACATGTAGGCGGTGCTCCGATGAGAACTCAGCTTTCACGGTCAATGTAGAACGCACGGAGGAATTTATTGCTTTAATTGACTACATTTATCTTTAACAATGGTTGGATAGTCACGTGAAAAGGTGCCAAATTTTCCCTTTAAAACAATCAGTTTATTCCCCCAGTTTCAGGAGAAAACAGCAGGTCAGTGATCCTGAACATACAGACAGATGTTTGGCAAAGTCAGTCACATGACTTCACTTCCAACTTATAATGCAGACTAAAAGCAAAAACACCTTGAAGCAAGCATGGTGAGCTCTTTAGGCATTTCTAAAACAATTTGCTGCAGAATGGAGACAACATAAAACACGTGTCACTGTCTAAATACTAAACCACTGAACGCTCTTGATGTGTGTGTGTGTGTGTGCGTGTGTGCGTGTGTGTGTGTGTGTGTGCGAATGTTACCTTGAGGTGAGGCAGCGTCTCCATTCTGCTTCGGGCTGAAGGGGGAGGGCGGTTCGGCCGCGGTCAGAGGGCTGTTCTCATTGGTCAGCTCCACTCCACTGTCGTTCTCTGACAGTCCCTCAGCTGGAGGCGTGTCTCCGTTCACCGGGGCCTGCGGGCGGAGGAAGAGGGAGAAGAACGTCAGGGATGGTGATTTGTAGAGTTTAATCTCACCAGCTGGCCTGACTTTTACTGTAAAACTGTTCAGACTCCGATCAGATTCATTGATTCATTTATTGAGGAGGAAGACTAAAGAGCTGAAAGACGCTGAAGGAAGGCAAAGATGTGATGAGAGAAAGAGGGTTAACTACGACTCCCAAGGTGCATTTCAGCGAGGAATCATCTATGCTTAAAATTCTGTTACAAACGCTAGGAATATGCTGTTAGAAAAACATTTACAATGTGCATCTTAAATGATTTAACTTCCATATTCTTTGTTACATTTGAGTTAATGATCCACAGGAATGCTGGCAGTAGGTATTTTAATTCAAATTTAGGGCCGTTCGCCAAACTGACGGAAACAAATATGACTTTTCAGGAACAAAGCTGAAATAATTAAAGCTTAAAATAAACCTATAGCATTGTTGCATTATGCAGGAGACTCCTGTGTTTCTGAGGATATTATCAAAACAAATGTTTCAAAATGGGAATTATACTTTGCAAAACTATTTAATTATCCTTTTTCATTATTGTTATTTTATCTGAAGTCTCGAAAACCACTTGATAGAAGCTGATGAAGAATAGAGAAAGACTCGCAGCCGTAGACAACACACCTCCACACAGCCTGTCTGCCCACCCAGAGCTGACGACAGTGTGTTTGATGGCTGACATCAAAGCTCAACATCACCAACGCCTCAGATAAAGATACACAATATATAAAAACAGAGCCTCTGGCTGCACAGGCATGATGTCTGCTAATAAACGGTCACATCCTGTTAGACAGTTATGTTCCTGTTGTGTAATCTGTTAGTGAACACGCATGACGCTGCGCTACGTGTGCAACCTGTTGAATCATGTGGTGAAAATCCCAAATCTTCTAATCCTCAAAGCGCCGTGGACGATCGCTTCCTCAGAAACTCAGCTTATTGTACCAGCCTGGTTTTCTGACACATGACACGACGTCTGACACAAAGCATTTTGTCAAAGCTGCGTCTCGCAAGCAATTTGGAAAAACAAAAGCAATGACTAACATCACGAGCACTAAAGAGCCCTTTTTTGTTGACCAAAACAAAGCAGCAGTTGATAAGAAACATGACTTTAAGCCTGAAGCACCGGGGCATGAATTTATTTGGCAAACATGGAGCCAAACCCTTCCTTCGCTCAGGGCATCGTTTTCATTAATGAAACACAATCTTGCTCTTTTTTTTAAAAAAGGTGCAAAAATCAAACAGCAATGTTGCAATGGAGCCAATATATTTAGGCAAATTCAGTCAGGCACGAACACCGGTCCACCTGAGGTAAACCTGCTGACTCAACACAAACACTGCGGAAGATTAATAGAGCAGATAATGAATCTGAAAGGCATTCGCTCCCAGTGACAGTGAGTCACAGTGTTTACCAGAGGAATCAGCACAGGTAGCCTGAAGGTGAGCAGGAGAATCCCTTCACCGATGCATCGCAGGTGCGTTTCTGTGGCAACTGAGCTCAAATCACCTTTATTTGGACTTGAATTTACAACGTCCCACTTAAAATACCGATTCCATCTAATCCCTCTTTTATAACCACTCAGATTAGAGGAAGACCGAGTACAAAGGATTTATAGGTAACACCAATTGGAGATTTACACGTGTGTGTCTGTGCTTAAATGTGTGTGTGCAAGAGAAGCTGGGAACTACGGTGGCCTTCAGGTAACGTAAAAACACAAAAGGCCCTCTCTAGAGAAGAAATAAAGCCTGAATTACATATTTTTACTGTTACATATTTGTTTTTGTTTTGCAGTTGGCTGATACTTTTTATTCATCGACTTTTTAATAAGTTTACTCATTTTTTTCTACTCGGCTGTGCATAATCACGGCCTATATACGATGGCAATAACACAATGAATGTCCTCATCATGAAAAGATAAGAACTTGTAGCCGCTCTCAGTTAAATGTTAAATATTCTTAAAGGAAAAGTCTGAGATGTTTTATCTCATAGAAATCCTCGTGTAGGGACGGCGGCTAATATATCTATAATTATATATGTCAAATAAATAAATAAACATGCTAATAATAAGTTGTTTCTTTTCTTATTTTTAATGGAACTAAGATAGCGTTTGACCTGTTTTCAGTCTCTGTGCTAAACTAGGGTAACTTAACTGGAGACGCAAATATGAAATGAATCTCGTAAATATGTCAATTATCCTTTCAATTATATGTTAACCAGCTGTTTTCTATGCTTCAAAAATAGCACTAAACAGACTTAATATAAGTCAATGTGTTGGGAAAATGTGGTTGCTCACATTAAACTGTTAAAAAAAATAAAACAGGATTTTTTATTTTACAAATAATGTTGATTTAGTGTAAGAAAAACAAAGATGCAGCAGAGAGAGGAGAGACGGAGCAGCTGCGCAACAGATGGAAAATTGTGCGATTGTGCTGACATTTTAAGGAAAATCACAGCTACGCGTATCTGAGGCTGTTTGTGATTGTTAAACGTCGTAAAACAGGGAATGCATGTGGTGCGTGAGAGTGTTTGTGATGCCAAATTTCCCCTGTGATAAATGAACTCAGTGAACTTGTGCATGAAGTGTGCGCTCAAGATGGCTGAGAGGGAGAAGTGCTGGCAGGAGTGAGGAGAGGGAGAGAGACTGACGACAGACGGAGGAGAAAGGCTGGCAGGGTCACGAAAACATTATGAATAATACTTAAAACAATTATATGGAAATTGAGACAGCAGTTTTTAACAAGCGGCACCATGTCGTGGACCAAATTATTAAAATTTTTACACATATATCCACTTTTTAAACGAATAACGTCCCCGACTAACAGAGCAAGCTACCGGAAACTCCTCCGTTAATGTAATAAAATACAGTTTTATCCCTCAACAATCCAGGAGCCCGTTCTAAGAAAATATCCGAAAAAACCCTGTGAGACGTCTTCGTATTGTTTGTTTCGACAACATGCACTTCATTAATAAACTTTAATCTAATTTACAAGATATAAGACAGAGAATTGCAGCGAATCCTCACTTTAAAAAGAAAAAAACTGGAATCAGAAGATTTCTGCTTAATAAATGACTTAAAAACAATTAAATGTTGTCAATTTTATGTTAATCATAATCATAATGACCTATTGATAATGTCTGCACTTCTCAAGTCAAAATATTTGCTTTTGGAAGTGAAACTCACAATTTTCAAAGCACAAAATGATGATCGTATCCTCATTCAGATTAAAAACTCGTCCTGCAGAGTGATTCCTTTTTCTCTCGTAGGTCACATTAGAGTATTTAACTATCTATTGCGAGAGATCTTTCTGGGTGAGGGGGGGTTTCTGGAGGTGAACGGAGGCGAGGAGTGACAGTGAAAGTTTGGTTACCGAGAGAGCAGCACTTCTGGCTGAGGAGAGACGAGAACAGCTGCTGTGAGAGTCATCGCAGATGTTTATGCTGTATAACAACTACCGTGTAAAGTTGTAATCTGTCCATCTGCTCCAGTCAGATATTAAGACTGGAGCAGCAGTGTCCAAGTCTATGAAATAACATGGGTTTGAATGGAAGACAGGGTGCAACAGTGGTTTCAGGCCAGATGTAGTCCATTTTGTTGGGTTTTTTTTATGTGATTTTCCCCAACAATTCAATTATTTTATAATTCTTTTATTTGAGGATTTGAAAAATAATGAAGGCTCGCTGATTATTTTCTTAACTGATCTCTGTTAGAAGGAAAATGGGCACAAAGTCAATTTCACAGAACAAGACCTCTGTGATATTTAACCGCCCTGGATGAAGTCACAGCTGGAGGAAATCTGAATCCCTGCAGCACAGCTGTTCTTTGTGGCCTCGGCTGCCACAGCACACTCCGCTACTAACATTAACAAACGCATTAAAACATGAAAAACACAATTGAACCCTCTGAACCCCAAAAACCCACCGGCGGGTGCATGATTTGTTAAAGAAATCGGCAAAATGAGGCTATTCATCATAGCCAGAAACTGTAGAAACTGTCGAAATGTTCAACTTACTGACTGTCCTTGAACACGTTGTGTGTAAGGAACCATTTGGTCAGGAAAAGCAAAACTGTGATATTTTATCAAAATCATTCATTCTACATATCTCACTTAGAATTTTGCTAAAAAATAAACTGTTTGCTCTAATCAGATCCTGTAAAAAAAATTTAAAAAACCATTAAATTCTGCGCTTCTCAGCACAACTGGGGAGTGAATGATGAACGACCGGACCGAAACCAACAGTCATGTGACAAAAAAAACTGTAAAAATGTAGATAGTTCAATATGTGCACATGGAGCCCCAATTTTCTTCCTCCAATATTGGCAACACTTGTGAGAATTCCATTGAAAAAATAAATTACAAGCAATTGAACTTGCTTTTTATGGCATTGTAACTTTGTTACACACCACAAAATAAATATCCCAGTTATTTTTACTCCTCGCCATGATTGTGCTGTTTCCATAGAGGTGCAGGGAAAACCAAAAGGCCACAGTGAGTCAAATGTGACAGGAGCAAAAGACTCAGCGAGGTAGACAGACCCTGGGGCTCATTTTGGCAGCTTCCTGTTTCACATCCACACCTGGCAGCTGCCCAGTTAGGCTTCTGATGTTTACTGTACTGGGGATTTCACGCTGACACACACGTGCAATCAGTACGAGTGTAGGACCAAAAAAAAAAAAAAAAAGCTTTTTCCGGACAACTTGGGACAAATAACGGCCACAGAAACCTGTAGGACTTTTATATAAGGCCATCTGCCTTCCCTTTTTCATACAGTCTACAAATAAAAACAAAAGCTCTAACAGTTGCTCATGGCATGAGCTTATCTCAAGTTCTATTTCTAGATCTTCAAATTCAACATTTTTCCTCCTGAAGGCCCTGTGATTTTATTAATTTTTTGTGACTGTTAGTTCTAACTTTCAGTCCTTTGATTTAAGGCACGGCCTCTTGATTGACAGTTGAATCCAACTAATGGAAATCCAGGAAAAAAGGTTTTCTACACAGCTACAGAAAGAAAGCCAAGACACGAAGAAGCAAAGAGAGACGAGCTTTAAAACAAGACTGGGATCTTTTGATATTGCGTAAATTTGATTCAGGACACATTGTGACTCATCAAGCATCAAAATGTGAGACATTAAAAAGTCTCTGCCATACACATTTCTTACTTAGAGATAAAACATTTTTTTTTAATAGAACGAAGTTAAACTCGAGCAGAACTATATAAAATAATGTAAAATAACATACAGTAGAAGTCTTACTATGTATGGAGTATTTCTTAAAAGGATTTTGAGGATCGCAGAAGCAGACGTGAATGATTTATGACCCTGAATGCATCGTTTTCTCCTGCCTCAGAGAAACAAATGAATACTTTGTGGAACCAGTTCTGATGAAATATCCTACTAAGAAACTGACAAAAACAAAACAATAAATCTTTGGTTTTCAGGAAATGTTTGTCATAAAAAACGTGTCAAGAAACACAAATAAATAAAGATGACAACCACATCAGGTGAAGAGGCACGACAGCTCAGGATCAATCTCTAACTTTGTGGTTATGATTATCCAAGGGTGTACGAGTACACATTAACATTCAAGTGTTTTTTGTCCATGAAATTTGATATCCTAACAAGATTTGTTTTTGTAATTTTACCTCATATGCATCAAAAAAATCCCAATTTTTTCTCTCAGCTATTAAAAGATTTTGGCACTTTGCGAGAATTTTTTTTTGGAGAAATCTATCTAAATCTATCTATCTAAATCACATTAAAGTTTAAATATAAACATTTAAAAGAAATCTGATTTATTCATGAATCTAGAAATAAACTTCTGGTACTTGCATATATTTTGCAGAGCTAAATCTTTCGGCCAGTGTTTGCCACATTGACCGTGCCGCTTGCTGATTCCTAATGGTGCACATCATCAGTTTTTAAACTTTATTAAACCAGACAGGAAACATTTGGAGATTTACAGCAGCGCCCGCAGGGAGTAGTGACAGACGAGGTAGGTCAAAGGTCATACACATTCACACCTGGAAGCTGATTATTTCGACAGCTCTGTGTGAGGTGTGAATAGTTCTGTTGAGTAACTTTCTGGAATAATTTGCATTTTCTCGGTCCATAACTTGCAAAACTAGAAAAATTCACTTATCATGCTCAATTCCACGTTCATACTTGTATCTTTGGTTTCTTCGAGAACATGTTTACGTGTTTTAATGTTCAAAAAGCACATTATTTTTCTTATATGTCTGAATATACCTGTACGAAACGCTCCGTCTCTTTAAGTCCTGCCGCATAAAACCCAGTCTCCTCTGACTGACTTGCGAGAAAAATTGCAAAGGTAGTTTTCAAGTCGTAGGTGGAGATACTCAGTAGGGGGGGCTTGTTGAAGCCTATGTTTTCAGACCACAAAAAACTGACTAATTTGTCTTATATCCTAGTTTGTGGGTTGTTGGGCATTCCGGATACCCAAATATATAAGCACTGAAAAGTGAGTTTTTCATAATATGTCCCTTTAAAATTTCACTTTGGACTGAATGCGAAACTAAACCCTCTTGTTCCTTTTCTCTTTCTACAACACCCCAACTGTCCCGTTACCCCTCCTCTCATTTTCTTTTTTCAACTCGTTTTGTTGAAATCTTTACTCTCTCTCTTTGTAAACGAAGGGGGGAACAACTCCCCCAGGTACAGAGAAAAGGAGCAGAGACAGAAGCTTTGTGGCCACAAATTCTCGAAGAGTAAAAGCTGGGAAAAAAACACGATAGAAAACCTCCAAAAGTTGGTTTCACAAACGTTTCTTTACATCCTCTCCCCTCTATGCTCGGATATTGCCAGGATGAGAGCGTCAGTTAAATTAGTGTTGTGTGAAACGGTTAATTGCTCATTCCAACTCCTCTAGTTTCAGACGTGAGCAGAAAATTGGATTTGATGTCGGCAAGGTAGCTGTGTGACATAATGCTCCATTAACCTGCCCTTCTGCATATCCATCACTCCTCCTCTTTCTCCTCCTTCTCCTCTTTGCTGCTGGCAGACATGAACATACCCAATGAAGCATTAAAGTAGCACAAATGATCCCTTTCCCCCCCTCTGCCTCCATTTCTTTCTCTTTTATCATACAAATACTGCAACTACAACTATTTTTACTACAGTTTCAAGTATGTGGAACATACATCCTGCACTCTTATTGACTGTGTGTGTTTGTGTGTGTGGTAAAGCAGATTGTAAATCCTTGCTCTGTGCAGACGTCACCGACCTACGTCACACACACACATTCCACACCAAGCAACAGTCTGCCCCGCGGCGCTCCGACGGCACTGTCAAAACATCTTAGCGAGGCCTAAATGATTAGAAACGCAGGTTAACACTTGGACAACACTGTTCTAAAAACGCTGCGGGCAGCACGGAGGGAGGGAGGTGTTTAAGGCTGGGAGAGTGTCATCTTTTGTTAATAATAAAAACTTTTTGTCCCGTGATGCTGCAAGCCTCAACAAAAATACAAGCTTGCAGATTTTTCAAAAGTGGAGTGTGGAATGAAGCCCAGCACGCCCGTCCTCTGCAATACGAGTCCAGAGGTTTGTGTTCCACCTTACGTTAAAGGTCACCCAGTCTTCATTTTGTTTGTCTGAGGAGCCTTGAATACAACTCGGCACGTCAAAAAGACTTCCTCCTTCTACTATCTAGGGGCGGCAGTAGCTCAGTTCGTGAGGACTCTGCTTGGGAACCGGAGGGCTGGTTCACGTCCCCAGATGGACCAACTACAGAGAGAGGACTGCTACCTGGAAAGTGGCAAATTCACCACTGACAAGACGCCCTTGAGCAAGGCGCCAAACCCCACACTGCTCCCCGGGCGCTGTATAGTAGCTGCCCACTGCTCCTGATACTAGGATGGGTCAAATGCAGAGTTTTAATTTCACTGTGTGTGCGGTGCTGTGTACATGTGTGACAGTAAAAGTTGTTTTTTATTTCAATTTATATTTCTTTTATCCATTAAATTATACATTATGCATTTTTTTTCCATCACTACTGTTTTTTTTTGTTGTTGTTGTAACATTTACTCGAGTATTAAAGTCAGGATATCTCCGCTGCTCTGCTTTTTCATCTTTCTTAAATCCCCCAGAATGCATTTCATGAATTGAGATCTTCCATGAAGGTGTAATTTAGCAACTGTTCTGGAGCTTTCGATCATATCACGTGATGTTTATGGAGAGATGAAGTTGGCCCGGGGTTTTAAATCTTTTGCACTTTTGCTGTACATTAATGCCGTCACACATCAGACAGGGGAACCCCCCCTGCTAGATTACGACAGACACAGAAACTCTACTTATGAAAATTTAACACAAGTGTTGAGGATAATCAGATCATGTGCCTATACAGTCGGTGTAAACTTTGGTGCACGATCTGAAAAGCGATAAGCGATGTACCCAGCTGTCGTCAAGCTGTCTTGAAGTGAATACCTGCAGTCAGCGTATCACACATGATATGATGGCAGCAGATAAACCGGTCAACACGGAGACAAGCAAACCGTGAACAGAAGAGAGGGGTTGAAGTCAAAAGACGATAAGAAGAAAAAGACGACAGATGGAGAGAAAAGAAAAGCAGATGGTCGAAGGAAGGAAGTGTCCCTCTCAGACAGAGTGATATATGAGACTGAAAAAGAGGAACATGTAATAACGGACAGTAACAGGCCCCCACACACACACACGTTATGCAACACACACTTTATCATAGAGTACATATTGCAGTGGTGCACATACAAACATATGCTGCTCTGACTTTATCTCATTTAAATTGTCTTCTGCTTTTAGAAGCACAATGACAAATAAGGATCTATCTATCATTAAGTGTGTGTGTGTGTGTGTGTGTGTGTGTGTGCGTGTACGCCTGCAACTTATAAACTAGTGAGAGTGAAAGTGTGCGTGTGGGTACATGTGAAACAGGGAGTAAAAGTGTGTGTACAGATTGTGAACGTTTCTGCATAGTGTGTGAACCAGGAAATATGTGTGTGTGTGTGTCTCTTAGCCTTGACATACTTGAACTCATTTTCAGAGAACATAAAGACGCTAGTGTGCTGCACTAATGTCCTCCATCCTTCCGTGAATCCTTCTTTCTTGCCTGCTTCCTTCCTCTCTTCTTTGCTGCCTCCATCCTTCTATCTATTCCACGTATTTGTGTGGATGCAGCTGTGTGTGTGTGTGTGTGTGTGTGTGTGTGTGTGTGTGTGTGTGTGT
>CALSCE010000016.1:3943723-3955955 GCA_943593645.1 Bovichtus variegatus | reverse complement strand
GTGTGTGTGTGTGTGTGTGTGTGTGTGTGTGTGTGTGTGTGTGTGTGGCACATGCACCCTCACAGCCAACATGCCTTCTCAATCAGGCCCATGTAATATGCTGGCCCCGTTTTAAAACCACAGCTACCTCAGAGAGAGGTTTGGGGAGTGGCTGTGTGTGTGTGTGTGCGTGTGTGTGTGTGTGTGTGTGCGTGTGTGTGTGTGTGTGTGTTAATGAGAGGGCTGTGGTTTTTGTAAATAATTTGGATTTACCTCTCTTATTTTCATAGGAATGAGGGAATGAGTACACTGTGACTTCTCCAGGCCTGTGTGTGTGTGTGTGTGTGTGTGTGTGTGTGTGTGTGTGTGTGTCTGAGAGTGCGTTACTCACTGTGGCCATCATGTTTTTGCTCTCCTCCATGATAGCAGCAGAGTATTTGTTGGAAGGCATCGCTGTCGCAGTCGACTGGTCCAGAGGCTGTCCTGACTCCTTTTCAAACCTGGAAGAGACACGAAAAGTCAGAAAATAAAACTGAACAAATGAACAGTCAGAGTTGCAGCATCATCTTTAAATGTTTGTATGTTTCTCTGTTGCTTTTTTCAGAAGTCACCTCTCAAATATGAACCAAGTCCATATAAAGATAAGGACTGAACCAAATTCATTTTTACTACATTCGAAGCTACAAATTAGGTTTTTGAATCCTCAATTTGAACAAAGTGCTTCATTGGACTTTCACCGCAGTGGAAATGTTGTTATTTAAAAGGATAAACACCAACAAATATAGATTGAAGCAGAATATTTCGTTGGACAAAAAACAATTTTGGAAATGCTTACATTTACCTTTTTTTCAATAAATGTTGACTTTTGGACACTCTGGTGTTATTGGAAATGTTCCCACACAGCCACCACTGGAATCTAATTCCACAAATAGTAAAATACTAATAATATCAGTGTAGCATAATCTTTATCTGCAACTGTGCAGAAATAGTGTTTAAAAAGAAGGAATAGACGTGCAAAATAAAGAAGATGCTGCGTAGCATTCGAATGTCTCGTAAAGATGATACTTTATGTAGATACTACTACATAAGACTAATGAAAGGAAATCCATCTGTACACAAAGTCATCGTGCAACACAAGCTTATCCGGTAGAAGAGCAGGACTTAGTTTGGGGAAAGACCATGGTTACGGTAAAAGAAAACGAGCAAACATAAATTGCGACGGGATGCACACTCAGCATCCCGATTTCCAGTCCATCTCACCACTACTGCAACCAAAATTTGGCGTTGGGCACAAATCACGAGGTGCAGAATCGTAACATATAAACGTTAAGTCTACTCGGTTTGATTCAGACTTTTAGCATAAACTGTTTGACAGCTTCCCAGAATATGAACAAGTGAAGTGACGAGTGAATGTGATAGAAAATCACCTTTTTTTTTTTTTCTAAACGCTGAATTAAAACAAGATGGCAGTAAATAAATCAGATGAATTTTCTCAATGGAACCGATTCCATTTAAACTGAAAATAGCGTTTTCATTTCCTGAATGTTTCTTTGAAAAACGATCGAAAATGGACTTCCTAAAATGTGTATTAAATATCTCTCTAATTTCTACTAATTAATGACCATTTCTGTCACATCACAGCATCTTCAACTGGCACCTTCGTCAGATGTAAAGATTGAATATGACCAACTTTAACAGATACTTTTAAAAAAATTTAAAAAATAATTCAGCTTTGTGACTCTGAGGTACTGGAGAAAAGTCGAGGGAGGAAAAGAAAAGAGAAAAACCTCTCCTGTTCTCCATGAGCAGATCTGACATGCCCATACAAACCTGAGGTAAACAGATACACAAGCCTGCCAGGGTGTGTGTGTGTGTGTGTGTGTGTGTGTGTGTGTGTGTATGAGACAGAGGGAGAGAGTGAACAAAATAAGTGAAAGTGTATGCGTTTGTACACGTATTCTGTATGCTGCAGTTCTGCATTCTTTGGAGCCTCCATGCTGCTGCACAGAATATTTTAATGTGAATGTAAACGTGTGTGTGTTTGTGCGCGTGTAGGGATTACAGTATGTTTTCACAGGTTTAAATTTCAAGGAGGCGACGGGTCAATTGCCTTTTCCGAACAAGCCCGTGCAGAGACCTGCAGACCTCAGGTAGCCGACTGTCGGTTTTAGTTTCACTCTATCTGATCTGCCTGGAGACGCATAGAAACAAATCACATAACAATTGTAAAAATACAATTGAAAAAAGGAGAAAAAGAATGAGAAATAAATATAAACACGTTCGTAAAAGTAATTCTTGCACGGTCAGCATTGGTTAATCCGATCGAAAGGATAATCTCAATTTTACGACACGGATGTTACCGACAGTGTTAAGATGTTTCTATATCCATATCTTTTACTTTAGTGTTTCTTAATCTTAATCCACTAAACATATTTTAATCTTTTATCTTCCCTCTTTTACTCTGCTGTGTTCATTGTATTGTTAAACTTCTTGTATTGCATTTTTCGAGTCATTGGGCGTTTAACACAAACGATGATGAAACAAATAATAAGTCACTTATAAAAGGAAGAAATGGCAAAAGAAATCTCCAAAGTGAGGATTTGCTGCTCTTATGTGTTGTAAACTATATATTTGGGTTTTGGACTTTTGGACATCTGAAGACGTTATTTTGGACTTTATGTATTTTCTACACTAAATCGAAAACATAAGAAGTGAATCACTTGCAGCCCTGAACACAAACTTATAGCATTCAGTGTTACACATTTCATCCGATGACTTTCCTCAGTAAGAGGCTCTAAAGCACAGGTCCCCAACCAGCGGGCCGCGGACCAGTACTGGGCCGTGGATCATTCGGTCCCGGGGCTGCACAGAAAGAATAAAACTTTTTCTGTTTTTGTGTCGGTAATATTTATTGTAAACATTTTAATGTATTATATTATATTATATATATATTACAATGTAATAATAATATGAATAAAGTGCAAAACATAAAATGGAATAATTACATTGACATTATATATGTAATAATTAAATTATATGTTTTGCACTTTATTGTGTGTTTGGTTAGAAGAATTGTCTTGCATGAAACCGGACCGTGGTGCATAAAGGTCGGGGAGCGCTGCTCTAAATGAGCCAACGCGGCTACAGAATAATATAATATACAAAACACTAACAATAAACCACCAAGATGAAAATGCTGAATAGATTTGTGTAATTCAGGCTTTGACACTGACCGACGTCTGTGGATGTTACCGCTCGTTTCTTACAGTGTAGTCGCGCTACAAAGGGATCTTCATGGCATGTATCGGCAGGAGGAGAGATCGCAGCCGCACATAGCTTTCTCTACGTATGTACAACACGCGAGTATTATTCAAACATCGACTTGAGAATTCAGAACCTTAAAACAAGTCTAAAATGTAATGCGTTCAGTGAGCAGAGGTTGGTGGCCTCTGACTTACACAAACCGTCTCTGACATAAATACATAGTAATGTGTGATGAGGGACTCTCCCTTCACCGGCTGCAGAGAGGTGAAGGAGTTCATCGCTCAAACAGGATGTCGACGCCTCCTCCTTCTCCCCGCGCCTTTGACCTTTCACCTACACACAGGGAGCAGAACAATCAGGTTCCTGATAACTATCATTCAGGTCTGGATTCGTTTCTCCTGGTGATATAAATAGATTAGGTGAAAACAAATCATCCAGGAGGGAATAAAGAAACATTAAGTGACGACCAAACAGGTGAAGCCTGTATGCTTTATAAAAAAAGACAATAAAGGATTTTATATCCATTTTAGGTCTGTCGGGTATTGCGATCTAGTTATAGTTCTCTCCAAAAAATGAAACTCTAATTAGAAATCTTGTAGTAACTGAATGGTCTGTGGTTGTTTGTTGTTTTCCTCTTCTTGTTCAACCAATCAGCTTGTTTGAAAATGAAAATAAACTTTGATAAGGTGCTAGTGTTTTATCCATGGTGTGTCATGTGTTGGACTTTATCTCATTTTAACTTTTTGTTTTATGCTTTTATGATTATTATGTATGGATCTTGCCCTTCTTCTCTATTCTTTGTTTAATGTATTATGAGCTTTATGAGTGTTTTTACAATTTGTTGTCCTTCTCTGTCTTTGTTCACTAAGATACATTCAAATCAACCATGTTGATATGGCAATAAAGTATTGAATCTTTTGAATGATTTTGTGTCCATACAGGCTCTGCATCTTTGCATTCAAAGTGAGAATTAATTATAAGAACTGAGGAAGGATGGAGGGCAGAGAGTGAGGGGCCCAGGAAAAGGGGACACGAAGTTGGGGTGGATGGGTGGTGGGGGGGGCTTCACATCAAAGTTGTGTCTGGTGGCTAGAGATTAGGGACCACATTGCAAGAGGGGATTGTTCACTCCCCAAAGGGTATGAGCATGAATGTGTGTGTGTGTGTGTGTTAAGGGAGGGGGGGGGTCTCTCACTGGGAGCTGCATTCCTTGTCTGTCATGTACTTTAGGGCCCCTTCAGGCTCAGATTGAGCCCAAAAGTTCATACATTGTCTACTTTGTTACCTATTGTAAAGACCGAACGTCGAAGGCTCGTACAGTGTATCCTCCACTCACTCAGCATCCTGCAGCGAGAACCACGGTCAGCGCAGAAGCTCCCGGTTTAAATTACAACACCAAAACCATAAACGTAACTAGATTAGAGATTAAATTACCAGTAATAGTATATTGTGATATTTTCTTACATAGCTAAACATGTAGTTTTGTTCAAATGAACAGACCTGACTCCTCCAGTAGAAAGACAACTAAAAGTATTAAAACAATTGTCAGGTAAGAATAGAGGAGAAATATGCTGGTGTACACTGGAGAAATAGATGATCATATATAAATTATTAGAATGCATTGTTTTCCAAAGCATAGACTGTATATAAGAAATAAACGTAGCCACCATGACGTCACCCACTGGTTTGTGAATTACCGTTTTGAAGTGTCGAGTTTGGATTTTTTGACGTTGCCATTTTTGTTTGCAACTAGAAGTGGCACGAGGGGGAGGAGCTAATTACAACCGAATGCTGGATAGAAAAGACGTTTTTTTGGTGACCAAAATGTTAAAATGAACTTCCATGAACTGAAAACTGCAATAGGGTTAAAGTCTAAGACGAAAATGCGAAGAGCAGCCAAACCGGACAATGTAGTGGTAGCGAACTGTTAATCACAAGGTAGTCAAGCCCTCAAGCATACGCTGCTTTATCGTCTATTTTACTCTAAATGGGACCTTAATTTACCAAATTGACAACATGCTGTATCGAGGGACACTTGAAACTAGGGATTGGGACCATAAACTCATCACAAAATTGTTTACTGAGGTAATAAATCAAGTAATAAATTGGGTCATTTTCTTATAGACTTCTATACAATCTGATTTCTTGTTGCCCCCTGCTGGATATTAGAGAGAATGAAGGTTTAAGGTACTTCCACATTGACTTCACTTTTAGGACCCAGTGGTTGCCCCCTCATCCAAAGTCAATGAGTGTGAAATAATCGTGATCTCAATATATACAAAATAATGGTGATTCTGATTTTTTGCCATAATCGAGCAGCCATATTCAGGCAAATCATCAGCCCATTAAACACCATTTGTTTGACAATGTCATTATAATTATTCAGCGTTTGAGTTCTATCAATTAATGGCAGCTATACCAACTACACACATTTTAAAGCACAGACATCAGACCAGGATATCAGGATATTTTTGTTGGATTGACAGACGTGAGGAAATGTGGGGTTGGTGCATGCCTATAAGAGTAGGAAAATTTAGAGCAGTTGCAAAGGGACATTGGGCCTATACCACACCAACAAGGTACATTAAAGGATACATGTGTGGCTTTTTTCCAATGCTGACATGCCCATATGTATATTTAACGTCTAATTAATTGCTACACAATATTGCTTGTGATCACACTGGCCCTGAAGGGATCCCTTTCTAATGTGATGGGGACAACTTCTAGTTTGTTGCACGCTTCTCAGTAGCTAACAGGCAACACCACACTTTGTGTTGACGACGAAGCAGACGTAGATCTTGCATTTACTAAGCTTACTCATCATGCATCAGCCCTCCATGTACACTTCTGTTAAAGTCTCTGCAGTATATTCCTTCTCAAATGTCCTTCAGTAGCTGTAAGTCATTCTTGCAAGAGCTGAGCTGATATTCTTACCCTGAACAGCAGCTATGACATCAATTCAGCCTTTAATACTTCAACACCTTTTAACCACCACTACAAAGTAAACTGTAAATGTGCCACTTTATTTCTCCAGATTCTTAACAATATATTCATTCATATGCAAAAGCTCAACGTTCAGGTGGCTCAAGAGGATTCGGAAACCTTCTCCTAAAAAACAACGTCCAACATTTATTAAGTTAAACGAGTAATCAGAAGACCAAAGTGTGAAATACATCCAGCTATAAATGTGTCAGACATTGGTGAACCACTCCAGACATGTAGTTGACAACAGGTTTTTAATGGCTTATTAACTTTTGCCTCACCTTACTGTACCCTTTGCCTGCTTCAAACATGACACATTTGTTCGGACTATATATTTATTTATCTACTAATCTATGAACAAACGTAACCTGCTCCATAGGACACAAGTGGAGTTTTCTACTTTTTAAAAAACTTTTTAAGTCCAGTGGAAATGTAAATTGAGGGTTTTTAAATCCTCCTTTAATGGTTACACACATGTACACAGCACAGCACAGACAGGGGAATTCAGACTCTGCATTTAATCTATCCTAGTATTAAGAGCAGTGGGGTGCAGTGTTTGTATCGGTGCCCAGGGAGCAGTGAGGGGGTCCGGAGCTACTGCCGTCCCAGGTGTACCCTAGTTTGACCCCAGTGGTTAAACACACAGTACATCCCAGTCAGCACCAGTACAGTTTCAGTGCACAGCGGTAATTTTAAATTTGCATGGGGGATGGCGAATGTGGTTGGCACTCAATCAATATCTGTCATCATCTTATAAAGACCATGTGACTCATAGCAATCTGTTCCAGTAAAATTCAGACAGTGTTATGAGAAGATGACAGATCCGATCGGGATTATGTCTGCACAGTCAACAACTTGCCAGAAACTGAATGGCGCTATTCAGTTCATTATGAAAGAACATTTTATCTTAATGTAGGATCTAAAGTATATAAAAAGGAATCCAGAGAATGTATTCATATTTTTAAGCAATGCATGTAGCCTCAAGTGGTTTATAAAAAGGGACATAAACTGCAGTCTGCAGGGAAGTAAATACTAGAAATGTTAATGAAAGGAAATTACACTTTTAAACAAGTCACGTTGTCTATTGTTGAGTCTTATTCAATTGAAAGTTTCTCTTGTTGTTTGCATCGAGTATCTGCTTTATTCGGCCCAGATTAACTATTTGGATTAACAATCCCTCATTTCGATCATTTATTAAGCAAAAATGCAAACAATTCACTGGTTCCAGCTTCTGAAAAGTTTTACTGCTTTTCTCTGTTTTACATCATTGTAAATTGAATATATTTGGGCTCTTGGTCAAACAAAACATTAGTGATTCTAGGGAATTGTGATGGATATTTTTCCCCCCACTACCTTCTGTCATTTTAAACACTTAACATTTGACTGGAAATATAATTTTGATTAACTGAAAATAAAACATGTATGTTAGTTGCAGGCCTAGTCCGAATATTGACACTTATTCTTTGAATATTCTCAAATAAAAGACAGAAATGGCAGGAAATGTTTTTGTTGAACATGCCTGTCTAAACAAACCTTAATGGTCTCATCACTTACCCTAAAGTCCCATCCATGCGTGCAAAAAAATGCACTAAGAGATTCCCTACAATAACAAATCAAGAGGTGGGTCTGACAGCAATTCAGCCCAAAAATCAGCATTTGTGTTACTTAGAATTTTTTTTGATACGTTTGAAGTACGAGTTAACTTGGTGAGGTGTTTCTGAAGCATGGGGGGGGGGGGGCAGTATTCAGCCACCCCAGTAGTGTCAATATTCCCCGGAATGAACTGTATCGTGCACTTCTACATGACTCCTCCCCTTCACTTTCCACCGCGTGGCTTCTTTCAACACTTTACAGTGGCTCCGACATGAAGAGAGACTTTTCATTAGTCTGCATATATATGTGTTATTGCCTGTCAAACAATAACAAATAAAAAATCTCAACTACTAAATCACCGAGTAACAAGAGAGCAATAATCCCAAAAGGGAAGCTCCACCGGTAAACCTGTACCGCCAGTACATGTTCAAACTCCAGGAAACAAACAAACAAAAAAAGTGCAGAAACCCTCTCGTGCAATCCTTTAAAGTCATGCTGTTAAAGCCGAACATCGGTCCACAGTAAACCCTGCAGGGACACCGCAGGGGGGTTTGTGAAATCACTGTAAAAATCACTTTTCTGCACCGACACACGCGGTTCAAAGTCGTTATAACAGCACTATTAGTATATATTAAGCTTTATAAATCGCTCGACTCACCACTCAGCACCAGAAGCAACTATAAATCACTGCATACAAACTTGACTGTAGGATAACAAGAGACACAAGCACTTTAACTTCACCAAAATCACCTTTAACTTTGTATTTAGGAGAGACGCGCTATTACTGAAACACCAGCGACACACGCGTGCACGACAGACGCGTTCAGGACTATTATCACAATGTCATAAGAAATGCTTTATGAACTCAATACAAAACACACTATGAATGTCTGCATGGTCATTACTGAGATAGCTTTGGTTCAACTCTACATGCAGTTTGGTTCGACTTGCACATGGGCAACAGGACTTCCGAGTGACTTTTACAAGTGCACGATGAAACACAGATGGACACACACACACCCACACACGCCAGGCTCAGCAAACAGCCGCAGCAATGTGTCGACGTGCGATTGCAAATCAAATGTGTGTGTTTTCTATGTGAAGTTTGAATGATTTGCTCGGTCAATTCCTGGCGAATACGCCCTCCCCGGTGAGAAACTTACATAACCATCCACGCTTCTTTCACTCATCCACGGCTGGACAATGAGTCGGAAGATGTGTTGCTGTCTGGAGAGTCGAATTTGAGGAGAATGTGTTTTAAAAAAGTTCCCCCTCAAAAGAAAAGAATCAGCCTTGAACTTGAAGCACAGTTCAGGAGTTGGTCTAGTCCTCTTGCAGGATTTGTTCACTCTGTTGAAGCATGCTGCTGCAGATCTGTGTGTGTGTGTGTGTCTCTCTCTCTCTCTCTCTCTCTCTCTCTCTCTCTCTCTCCCTCTCGTGCTCTATGCATGCATCGCACTCTGCACTGATTGAACCTCACTGTGGGTCGGCTCATGTCCTCGACCTGCAGGGAGAAGTGAACCGCCCAGGTGCGAATGTCAATTTTTATTTTCTGTCCCCGCAGGTTAAACATGGAGGACAGGAACTACAGAAATGTGCGCAAAAGACCTGTGTAGCATTGCAATATTGTAATACAAATATATAAATAAAAATAATTAAAGTTTCACTTTTAGTCTCTCTCTCTCTCTCTTTCTTTCTTTTTGTAGTCTCAGTAAAGCTAGTTTCACCATATAGGAACTACACGTAGGACCTATTACCACCCCACATTTTTATGATCAAATAACTTTATTGTTACAGTGGTGGAATGCAACTAAGTATATTTACTTTATATTATTATTATTAGTATTTCCATTCTATGCAACTTTCTACTTCTACTCTCGACATCTCAGAGGTAAATCTTGTACTTTTTACTCCACTACATTTGTCTGACAGCTTAAGTTACTTTTCAAATTACAGTTTTTCATCCTCTTCCTCGCCAGTGACAACCATGTATCTCCAGAAGTGTTACTTTATGTGTCGAGAAGATTCTCCTCCTTCTTAAGCTAAATAAAGTCTTTAACACGCCTCTTGAAGCTACAAACATATGATATGATTACAGTATAAAGGATTTAAAATGAGCACAACCATAAACATCTACATATGGATGGATTATTGAACGGGCCCCAAAGTCCCGGGGGGCGTCCCCCACCTTCACCTGTAAAACGTCACCCCAAGAGACACACACCAACCAGGAAGAGATGCAAAATGACCACAAAAAAAAAACATTTTAACGACTACATAGAGACGCAAAGCCAATGCAAAGAGACACAAGACAACTAAAAAGAGAAACAATACAACTATAACCATTAACTGCAAAGAGACAAAAAAAAGATGCATAATGACTACACAGAGACGCAAAAAAAAGACCCAAAACAGACACAAAAGCCTACAAAGAGATGCAAAAGTCTGTGCCTCTTGGTCCTATGTAGGAAAGATGGTGGGGCCTTTTGCATGTCTGTGCCCAGAGGTACAGGTCTCATAATCCGTCAATGCATCTACAGTAGTGATATTAACCCAAAAACATCCGATATAATAGTAAAACACAGAAAGGCAACATTTTTACTGCAACATGTGTACTTTTACTTTTCATACATTTATATTTCACTGATCATTTTTTAATTTACTTTTACTTCAGTGAATGATCTGAATACTTCTCTCTGCTTGCTGCCACTTGGCCACGCATGCGCAGTGAAGAACCCGGAACTGGAGTCCACAACAGAGCCGAGCAGCTCTGACGGTTTTTCAGATAAAAAAGATGCAGCTTCACTTCACTAAAGATGTTTTACCGGATTCTGTCAGCACCGACTTTCAGAACCTGAGCAAATTCAACGAGCAGGTAAAAGCTGCAGTTTTTTATTTATTTACCGGAGACACAAAAGAGCACCAGTTTAGTAAATGTTAGCGAATAACTGAGCTGTATTTCTGGGCTCAGCTCGTTTATAAGGGCTCAGTCTCCCTCGAGCATATTTTGTGAACATAGCTGTCATAGTTTTTGACGCTTTAAAGTTATATATAATGATGCGTGGGTATGAAATTGCGGGATTTATCTCATTACACCAGCTGACAGCTCACGTGAATCACGTGACAGCAGACTGTGTGGCGCAATATATACTAATATACTCATAAATCCTACATTTCCCTCGGGATCAATAAAGTATCTATCTATCTATCTATCTATCTATCTATCTATCTATCTATCTATCTATCTATCTATCTATCTATCTATCTATCTATCTATCTATCTATCTATCTATCTATCTATCAATAGTCGGTTACAAGTCAAAGTCATGCATTCAAAATGTTACTTAAGTAAAAGTACAAAAGTTTGACTACAAAATATACTTGTATACTATGTATATTATATTACTGCATTATAGAATGTAATGCATTATGTGTAAGTATCACTTTAATGTTGTAGCTGGTAAAGGTGGAGCTAATTACTTTATATACTGCTGGTTAGCTTTATCTATAATAATACATCATTTATTACATCATTATATACATTTTGTATTAATAAAATGTAGTGGAGTAAAAGTACAAAGAAGAAAAAAAAGTGGAAATACTCAAAATAAAGTAGCTCAAAATTGAGTACATGTACTTTGTTAATGTCCACCACTTTTGCATACAAACAAACAACAAGAATTGAGACCTAAACTGATGAGTTTATTAGACAAGACAATTATTCCACTTTCATTTTATTCCACTGATATAATAATAATAATAATAATAATAATAATAATAATAATATAATAATGAAAGTACACCTTTTCAACATTGAGGTCATGGAAGGGTGTGTATATACTGCAGATGTAAACATTTATAAATCACATTAGGTGACATGGATATCATTTAAAAATGTTATATAGAGATACAAAAACTATTGGCTTGTAAAGTAAATGTTGTTCAAAGACAAGGACTAAAGAAAAATCCCCACGCTGTCATGGACAAAATGTTCTGTGAACGGTTGATAAAACTCTGCATTTCTTGGTATAAAAAGCCCAACGAAGTTTATTTTCCTCCAACAAACCAAACACAGCTTTTCTTTCAGGCATTAACAAAGACTTTCATGTTTTTCTTTCTGTGCAGCAATTTCTTTGTCTGATTGAAATTCTGTTCCAGTTCCTGGTAGAGCCTAAAGAAGTGAGCATGTACACACGCACGCACACACACACACACACACGCACATGCGCACGCGCACACGCACACGCACACAAACCCACACATGCACAATTTTGATGTTAATGGGACTTTGGACTCGCCCTGATAACTGAACCGAGGCAAAACATTGACTGTGCTATTGTGTGTGTGTGCAAATTAATGCATGCAATTGTGTGTGTGTGTGTGTGTGTGTGTGTGTGTGTGTGTGTGTGTGTGT
>CALSCE010000016.1:3933473-3943713 GCA_943593645.1 Bovichtus variegatus | reverse complement strand
TGTGTGTGTGTGTGTGTGTGTGTGTGTGTGTGTGTGTGTGTGTGTGTAGACTGAGAAGTTCATGCAGCAGCTCGGTGAGTTTGCAGGGGAACATGGGATGAGTGCCGGTCCTCTGAGGAACCTGATGAAGAGCGTCCTCCTGGTGCCACAGGGTGGGAAGCACGCACACACACTCGTACAAACATAACTATTGGTGTTACACTGAGATAATGTGGTGGGAATGTTGTTGTCACTGTCCCTCTTCCTACCTGATCTACTATCTATCTTAGGTTAGTGATTTCCTACATTACCCAGAATGCATTTTTGTTAACCGCCAGAGAACCTCTTAGATTCAATATTGTAGGTGGAGAGAACATTTATGATTGGTGTGCTGTATAAACTGAGATTTCTGCCCTGTCCTCAAACATAGCATTCTTAAAGGAATAGTGCAACATTTTTGGGGAAATACTTCTATTAGCTTTTTTTTTCCTTAAGTTAAATGAGAAGGTCGATACCAGTCTATGTCTCTGTGTCGAGATGTATGCTAAACGTGTAGCTCGAGCCAGCAGCCTATTAGCTTAGCTTAGCATAAAGCCTGTGAGCAGGTAGAAACAGCTAGCCTTTCTAAAAAGTTTTTTTTTTTTAAATCCGCCGAGAAACACTTTTAAATCTCACTATATGACACTTTATATATGCAACTATGATGTAATACAACCAGTACAAAACTTTATTTTTTATTTTTTAAATCTGTGGACAAAGCCAGGCTAGCCGTTTCCCCGTGCTTCCAGTCTTTATGCTAAGCTAAGCTAACCACCTGTTGGCTGAAGCACTACATTTAGCATACAAACATGTGGCTAGTGTCAATCTTTTCATCCGACTCTCATCAAGAAAGCAAATAAACTTATTTCCCAAAATGTCAAACTATTATTTTAATGCAGCATAGCCTATTTACCAGAAATTGGTCTTTGTGATGTCAAACTTTTTAGATGTTGATGTTTTGAATCACTGGAACATTTTTCTATTCTAAAACTCAAGTAGAAGACAAAACATGACATAAAGTAATTACAATCTACTACTTTAATAGTGTGTAAAGGTGGATTTTTCCCTTTAATTTTATTATTCAAAAATAAAGTAATTTATAATGCAAACTATAGTATCAACTTTTTCTTTTTTTAAACAATACAGACAGGAATGCAGCATTTTTAAATGTCCCCATGACACTCAACATGATACTCATGAAGGTTCAACTATAACTTCTATCTCGTTGAGACTGATACTGTCTGTTTTCTCCTCAGGCGCCTTGAAGAAAAGCCTGACAGCCGAGCAGATCAAAGAAGACCTTGTGACATTAGGTATACATCTGAAATCTTCTTCACAGGGTCAATTTTAAAAGTGGGGTTAAGTATAGCTGCTGGAAAGTGTCCTCTTATGGTAATTAACCCCTGCGGCATTTCTACTCATTGTTGTGATTCCTCAGGACTAAACGAAGATAAGGCGACTTACTTTTCACAGCAGGTAACTTTCACTACTATTTGAAGACATCAATAAGGGGCTTCAGGGATATTCCAGCACCCTCGGAGGGACAAAATAATATATATATTAATTGATAATTTGGGGGGAAAATCCACTGAAATTCATCATTAATAATCTGATGATGATTCAGTGCATAAATCGGTGAGAATAGAGGCTTTAAAATGGGAGGGCTGGCCTCCCCAGGGAGCTGCAAACGGTGTCAGGGGAGGCTCATTGAATGGAAGTGAGTAGATATTGCATTCGTTATTAAATCAGTTTAAGGAAAACCACATACAATAGCTTAAATGTGTGTGATGTGGTTAAAAAGATACAGTAGTTTTGGGGAATTTTACTGTTTTCACACTTTTCCAGAGTCAGAAACTAATAAATTGCCTAGGACAGACCTTTTTTTCCATGTCAAACAGCAATGATAGGCTATTTTGGTTCTATGATTGAGTGTCAAATAACATAATCATGACCCCATATACATCCAGGAATTTAGCGAAACTAAGCAAGTAAACTATTGTGATTTAAAAGTCACACAAAATGCAAAAAGCTGATATAATTTTCTCAGCACAGGACTCTTTCTGTATTTTGCAGTGGGGGGAGCGCTCAGAAGCGCTGTCCAGACTCGCTGTGGGACAGACTCTGATGGTCAACCAACTGGTTGACATGGAGTGGAAGTTCGGAGGTAAGACGGAGCAAAAGCAGACATCGCATCTAATTTAGCTCTCGGCAAAATTATAGGTTCACTGAAAGCCTATTTCTGAGCACACGAGGAGCAACTGACAGTGCATATTCATGAACACAGAGGCTCTACAATAACATTCTCATTTGCATAGCTTATGTCCTCTAATCTTCTTTGTTCTGGCTCATTGAAACGCCTCAGATGTGCCCAGCTGATGGGTCTCTACTGGGCCTCATTGTTTATTCATTCAACCTAATGACTTCTTAAGACTTGCAGGTAATAGAAATGCTAATACTCTGAGCAGGAGAGTCGTTATCATTGTGTTGAGCTATTGTTGAGCTGATCTTCATGTTAAAAGACGCTGTGCTCCAGTTTATGAGGGGAGTGGACAGGGAGTGCCTATACATGCCGCACTCCTCCGTAGTTTCCTCCACTGTGCTGTTATTGACATGCAAAAACCTCCAGCCAGCAAACAGACTGTCTGCATGTTGCCAATGAGTCGGGTGGAAACAGTCGGGCATCTGTGGAGACATGAAAAGTCTGTTAGCCTAAACGGCCACCGCTTGTTTCACATGTTGCCATTCAAATGGACCATCTCAAGGTTCTCATTTGTGTTTCTGCCAAGGACCAAGGAGGAGAGAATAGTCCAGGGACCTCCTCATGTATGTCTGTTGGAGTCATTTTACGTAGCCTTTTTCTTTTTTTTGACTTTACAGTCTGTGTGATGGGAAAGAACAACACCAGAGAACTGTATCAGAAAGATATTAGACATGTATTAAAACGGGGTTTAAATAAAGATAGTCTTAAATACTGTAAGGTCTATAACCATAGGTCTTAAAATTAATGCTCTACTATTAAACAAGAGGGTCGTTGGTGGTTTTAAAAAGTCTTTAAAAAGTCTTAAATTTAAGTTGTTGAAACCTGCCGAAACCCCGTAAAAATAGTTGCACCCTGTCAACACAGAATACCCATAAAACAATGCAGCGAACCTCAATTCAATTAGCTGCAAAGGACTCATGCACTCGTCAAGAGAAAGTGTTTCACTCTTAGTGCATACATAGGCTAAATAATAATATATATATATATATATTTATCTATATGACTTTGTATAAATTTCATGATGTGTTTTCTGACTTCCACAGTGACTGTCGGAACCAGTGAAGTACAGAAACTGGGCAACATCTTTCTGCAGGTATGAAAGCTCTGTACACACACACACACACACACACACACACACACACACACACGCACACACACAGTTTGTTCAGTTTTGTTGAACACAGTTTTGTTGTGCTCTTGCAGTTGAAGCTGGTGGTCAGGAAGGGGAATTCCACTGAAAACGTCTACATGGGTGAGTGACTGTGTTCCATTAGTGACACAAAGGGTACTGGATTTCAAAATGACAGATCCAGATAAGGGAAAACGCATAAATCAATATTTGAATTAAGAAATACGGCAGATGCTTCTTTTGGTGCTGCAAGTGTGGACTTGTATACTGGGGGCAGGAAATATCAGACCTTAGGGTTGATCACATATTTGGAACCATTTCTGGAAGTAAATCGGCAGGTTTCTTTTTTTTTTTTTAACGGTACTGAAATGTAAATCTGTGCTGCTTCACAAAAGCAGAAATATATTGATATTGATCAGCAGGAGTGCAGTGGAGGGTAAATGCAGCTTGATCCCCTGAGATGGAAAAAGCTTTACAAACGCTTGAGCACCAATAGTAAAATGACATTACATACAAATAAACTAGGAGGGTAGAGAAAATCTGGACGACTGGGAGTTTATGAGGAGATCAACATGTGGAGTAGTTTTTGTGCCTTTTAGCTGAACAATTCCCAAAAGTAATGCATAGTAAATGTTCATTATCCCAAGAGGGAACCCCCCTGCTATCTTAACTGGCCTAATTACACTGATCAATGCTTTGATGATCTGTTTAATGCACGTTTAGAGGTCAGAGAATGAGAAATCATTAACAGGTGTGCAGAGTCTCTTTTCATGATCCCCTGCAGCTGAAAAATAATACTTTTAAAATCCTGTTTTTTTATGAGTAAACTCGAGCAGTGTTTCCACTTACATAAGACATCTGGCATGCTGTGTATTTAGTGTCTGCTATATTTTGATGGTGGAATTTCCTACATGCCATGCAAGACTACCAATATGCAGAATTGGGGGATTTTGGTGTTCTTAACTTTTGCAGGCAATCGGCAAGAATATCATATATGCTAGTTTTTGTCTTAAATGCTCATTTTACTTACGTGACTCATCGATAGTTTAGGACTCACCCCAGATCATTTCTCACACACCTGTAAGAGTTATTGACTTTGTGTGTTCACCATTAACGTTATTACTGATAGTCATTGTTTCTCACTGGATGTGTCACGTTAGTTGCTAGAACTGACAGATTTCTATCAATGTATGACGTGCTGTAAAAATGGTTTTGGTAAAGTTTTGGAAAAGAGACACACAATTTATCTCCTTAAAAGTATTTTTCTGGTTTCCAACAAGTTGCTTCATTTCTATACACTGAAAATAAATAAAGCCAAAGCGATATATAGATGGATAAATACGAAAGAAAAGTACATTTTATTTAAATTTGAGTGAACTGACCTTTTAGAGTGAATTTGCTGTTGTTCAAGTTTGTAAGAAATATTTTTTATGAACAAGACCAAATATAGTCCCAATCAAATTAAAGTAATAATGTCTTAAAACGTTCTCTATGCGAAATTCGGAGCACATCTATGATTGAGGCATGACCTCCACACGGCTCTCGACACGGTCACGGCTGAGCCGGCGGCTAGCAGCTAACAATGCTAACATCAAAAACAGCGCAAACGACGGCAACAGTGCTGACAGAGCTGACAGTGTTAGCATGAGGAGGAACCGGAGGGTGGCCATCACTTTTCCACGACAACGGGGAGACATTGCTGGGAATACTCCTCGCACCAACAGTGTGAAAGCTGTAGTATTACACTGTTTATTAGCACTTATCTCTTATTAATATTCATTTAATCAGCTGTACAGACAGTACTGTTTAACTTCTATCTCGGGACATGTTGCAACACAACACAGCCTAATGTGTGTTATTAACTGGTATTGCTAACAATCTCCAACAAAGCTAACTTAGCAAGAACTTGTTTTACTGGAACGCAGCCAACTCGGGCGTGACGTCATTCACAGCACCGATTTCCGACTTCCCAGTGCAAATGGAGCGCACCATAACTACTCGACTCCTGTTCACTCCCAGAAAAGCAGGGATTTCAAACTCTTCACTTGCAGACAGAGTTTTTGCCTTAAAGGAGCTGCCAGACCTATTTTTACAACAGCAAATGATAAAAGCCGCCAAGAAACGAGATATACGATGGTTTGAAACCTTGTTATTTATACCAAATAGGGAAAGGGGACATTTTATTTATTTATTTTTCTAGCGTTGAAGTGTCGCTTTCAATCTTTTTTATCTACTAACATTTTCCTGTTGTCTTCCCTCATATTTTCCAGAGTTGACACTCCCTCAGTTTTACAACTTCCTACACGAAATGGAGAGAGCCAAGGCCAGCATGGAGTGTTTCAGTTGAGTGTGTGTGTGTGTGTGTGTGTCAGGCTGTAGCTGCAGGGCAGTGTGTGTGGTATGTATTACGTCATGTTTTGTGTGTGTGTGTGTGTGTGTGTGTGTGTGTGTATGACACAGTGACTGAAGCATTGACATTTCATTTACTGCCAGACATTTGTACTCAAATAAAAAATGAAACTTGCGCTCCGAGGTGTTCTTTCAACTTTGTTTTATGTGAGACAGTCCTGTCATTGGGTTTCTTTTTGTTGCGTTAGCAGGAGAAGTTTCTATTTTTATTTTTTCAGAACGAAGTCTGACTTTTTCCTGGTTACTTTCTCCTTGAACCTGAGCAAGCCTTGTGGATAGAAAAAACATGTAAAATGTAGAAAAAAAGTTGATCCAACCAGACCTGTTAGATCAAGTTCAGTCCTGCTGTTGTTTCTTCATACGAATAAAAACATTTGATTTGAAAGAATATTGCTTGTATACATTAACGCATAGATACGTACACGGTCATGATTGAGCATGTTGACCTTTTTCACCCAAGAGCAGAAATTGCTCTGATAAAAAATGTATTAAACAAAAATGAACTGTGGTGGAAGAAATCTGATATTTTACTTAAAGTATCAAATCCTCCACTACAAGTTAAAAAGTATGTAAGTATTATCAGCCAAATGTACTTGTAATGTATGTAAAAGTATTCAACAAGCAGTAAAATGTTCCCTGTCAGTGTTTTACTATTATATATGATGTTTTTGGATTAATGTTACAGCTACATTAATGTGTATGATACATTTTACTGCTGCAGATGTTTAAGGTTGGCTGTTGCATAGTTCAATCTACACAATGTTTCATATTCTATAAGATCCTCATATGTTTGTATCTTTGTCTCTGTCCTATGAGAACCACATGTCTCTAAAAAGTCAACTTTTCACGAGTTTCTCAGAAATACTTCGTCACGATGCATTTTCCATCTTATTCTCGAGGTGTTTTGAATTGTTCATTTAGCTTAAAGAGTTCGACATTTCTCTAACGCATAAAGGAACACTTCATCCTTCAGTGCATCACAATCACTCAAAATCAACACATCTGGAGATGTGTGTTTTTTCACTGGAGAGGAAGGTCATGAAAAACTAATCTGTAAAGTAACTAAAGATGTCACACAAGTAGAGTAAAAATTACAATATTTACCTCTGAGATGTAGTAGTAGTAGAAGTATAAAGTTGCATTACATGGAAATACTCAAATAAAGTAAAGTATCTCAAATGTGTACTTAAGTACAGAACTTAAAAGTAAACCTACTTCATCCCACCACTGAAGATTAGTGGCGACGAAAGCCATGATGGCGATAATTACCACACATTGATACTTCTTAACCTCGAGGCGGATTTCAGAGGAGCGACTCGGTAGTGCGTGTGTCTACTAGTCTACTTCTATTCTTTTTCTGATATATACAGTTATTAGCTCAGCACTTATTGGCCCTGTGGGGTACTTGTCTCTCTTTCTGTCTGTCTGAGTCACTCAGAGGAATATGCTCAACACATGCCTTGGCAGTCTGCCTACTAGATCACAAGATATCTAATTTTATTCTTTCTCCTTTGATCTGCGGTGGCTTTTTATTGCACCTCATTTTTACGCCACAATGTACAGAAGCATCAGCCAAATGAATTGTCAGTAGAAAATATAAATGATGTATTAGTAAAGCTTAAGCTACCTGTCAGTATCACGCATATTTCAAATTAGCTCCACCTTTACCAGCTGCAGCATAGAAACGATGATCACATTCATGCATCAATAACTAATCCAGTGATATAACATATATGATTCTGAAATGGAGTTAGATTGAGTAACTTTTGTTAGAACTTCTTTGATTATTTTAGACAGATAAAAATATATATAACAGCTAATTAATAAATATGACTGGCTGCATCAATCATATGGCACCGGGCTGGAGCTGCTGTGAGCCATTTAAAGTCCGGACAAATGGTAAACAGAGAGGTGAAGCTATGTGGAAAAATAAATGCAGTTTATTAGGAGCACTAAGCAAACGCAGTCAAATACAACAGTTCTGCATGTCTGAACATATAGCAGCACTTGTGTGCTTGCAAGTGATTTAATGCTTTTTTGGTGTCTAAACATTTTGGCGTATGATTACTGTAAACCCCTCAACGAAGCAACATTTTGTGCTGTGATTTCATTAAATGAGTAGGGCTTACCTCAGGGGTGCTAGTGTAGATGTATCACAAATACACTCAATAAAATCTAAGGCAAATTATATCACTGGTACAGGCGACTATAATGTAAAAGCCAGTTAAAACCAGTTTAAAATATGTTATTTTATTTTAAATATGTCTTTTTTTTTCTCCACCAGAAAGAATCTTGCGACCCTCTTAGGGGTCCTGGCCCCCTAGTTGAGAACCAGTGTATTGGAATACATTGGTTTGAGATTGCTGAACATAATAAACTGGCAACTGAGTGTACATTTCTATTTCCTCCTCCCATAATCTTTATTGCTAAATATTGCATGAGACCAAACAACAGTGTCGTATCTGTGCCATTTTACAGGCGCAAAAAACCTCTATGCTATCATTTAGTGACTAAGGACAAACCACTGGACTGTTAGGGCCTAAAAAGTTCTGAAAATACTTATTAATCTACTTCTACATTACATTACATCACTACACTGCAGGGTTGCTTTGAGCTAAACGCTAACATGCTGAATATTAGCAGCTATTATAATATTTAGTTTAGCAGTTGCTTGCTAAGATTAGTTAAAGTAGTTGAAACAAAGTATTTTACATAAAGGAACCAGAAATGAATTAATATGTCATATAGGATATATTAGTATGTTAATATAAGACATTTGCAGAAATGTTGTCAGTTATGCTAATTAATATAAATAATAATGTCAAATTATACTGTGGAGGGGACACCGCTCACAGCTCGCGTAGTTTTTAATTTATTTATTAGTTCTGTGTGTGATACAAAGTGATGTTTCTGACGCTCTTTCAGACCTCCCCAGTCCTCCAACATGACATTTATCATAACACAACAAGTGTCTGTGACCTCAGACTTCACTTCGACAAAGATCTCCCCCTGAGGAAATCTTGTATTAATCATCCTGCCATATATAACCATAACACTGTATTTAACACTTTCATCAGGCGTTTAGTATCCAGACAGACTGATACTTGCCCCCCATTGAAAAGTGCTATTTTAGACTCTCCATGTCCAACATTAAAGCTTAAAGCTTAATTAAAGCTTCACTTCATGGCAGTAACCCATCATAACCCAGTCTGAACACGCTCTAAAAAGTCTCTACAGCTGCTTTAATCTAATTAAATCACGCCACCATTAAACCGTTTGGAATCACCTGTTGCATTGATGTTTTTTCTTCTTTTCTTCAATATTGGCTATTTTAACAAAAACAAAAATAGTATAATTCAGATACCAAATGTATTATTACGCCTGGAGGGGGTCATGTTTTTGGACGTGTGTGTGTGTGTGTGTGTGTGTGTGTGTGAGCGTTTGTGGTCTGTTTCGGTCTGTCTGCAGCTAATCTGCTGCTGGACCCATCAGACTGATTTGTTGTGCACTTTTATGACTATATATATATATATATATATATATATGTTTTATACCGTCATTGACAGCTGAGTCCTCTCTCCTGTTAACCGGCTGGTAGTGATCAACTGCTTCAGGAGCAAAAGGAATTTCAGGCAATCAGGCTGAAAAGAAGCCTTACCTAGTCAGTTGCAGGCCACATTTTGGCCTTTGTCTTGGCTCAAGAACTGACATCTAGGGAAAAGTTCGGTCACCATCTTCAGATTATTTCATAATAATTCTCCGTTTTCGTTATCTTCACCACCATCTTGACTGAAAGGAAGCCAGGAGGGATAACTGAGTGAGATTTCACATTTCTTTGTTTGGAACGGGAGAGGGAGTCACTCCTGGCGGGGATCTGTCCTCTGCCGAGTTTACTTTTCTAGCTTACATTTGATTGATAAATGATTCAAACTTCCATTTAGTGGATGTCCACTCAGCGTTGCATGACAGGGGAGAATACTGTAATACTGCAATTTTGAATTAGTTTTCCAGTCCAGAAAAGCGTAAATGGCACCTCGATAATTATTGAACCACAACGATGCAATTGGGCTCTAAATATTTTGGATCCCCTGCTGTTTTTCCACCTGTAACACACACTATTATTTGCAAGAAGGTGCTTGTATATATGCAAATTACAAATATACGTCAGAACTTCGTGTGGCATATACTCTCTCAAGCTCCGGCTCTGGAACTGATGTCAAATCTGCCCACACTCTTACAAAGACTACACGCTTTTCACACTATTTCTCTTACTCATAGAGGATAAATGAGAATACAAATCCTACTGTATTTTTTCTTCTCTTTGCAAATGATCCTGCTTCTCCTCAGGAAGGAAACAAGCAAACCCTTCACCTATTGCAGGTGTCCATGGTAGCTTGAACACCCATTTCCCCATCCGGCCATAA
>CALSCE010000016.1:3925973-3928473 GCA_943593645.1 Bovichtus variegatus | reverse complement strand
AGCCAAAACCATTTCATTTCATCACAAAAATATTTATTTAGTTATTTTATTGCTTGGTCTTACATAAAATAGTTTGCCATCTATCCATCCCAAGCCTTGCAGATTTGCTAAAAAAATAAAAGTTCCTTTCCTGTGTCAGGACTCCAGTTTTTCATAGTCATCCGGCCAGATAAGACGGTTTATTATATGTGTACCTGCAAGTCTCTTTCCTACAGCTAGAAACCAGAGGAACAGGATCTTTAATCTTGAATCTTTCAATCTTTATCAGCATCACAAGGCAAATCCCTGGAGCTGGTACAACGACAGATGATGAGAAGCAGAGGGAATGGTTACAAATCAGTTTTTTAACTGGAGATACAGTAAAAATAGTTTACTGGAGCAGTTTCAACACTGATTGACGGGAGAGATGCTGCTAAATACCTCTGAGTACAACTTTGTATATGATGAGAATCTGAATTGTGGTAAGTTAAACAAGAAGTTGCGGTTAGGTAAACAGCCTCAAGGCATTATTTGTAAATCTCAGCTACTCCTCAGGAAGACTTCTATTTTAGGTCTTGATACAAATTAATGTGGTCTATATGTTTTTCTTGCGTTGCCTGAAATCATGGTTTTATGTCAAACTAAGTATTAACAAGTAAGAGATTTAAAATGATTTGTATGGTGCTGTACCTAACAGTGAAGCTAATTTACTCAACAGTAAATGGCACAGATCTAGGATCTAAATACAGTATTTCACAAGAGATGGAAGAAGTACTTAGATATAATACTTCCGTAAGTAAAAATTGTAATACCACAATATAGAAAAATAAAAGTAATTTGCATCAAAACATACAAAGTACCAAAAGTAAAAGCACTCATTATGCAGAAGGGCCCATTTCAGAATAATGTGTATAAATTATGATATTATAATTATTTATGTATTAATATGTTCATCCCTTTATTGTTGAATCTGGTAAAGATGGTGCTTATTTTATCCCCCTTGTGGGGATCAATAAAGTGATATCTTAATCAATGACATTACATCATGTATTATTGACATATTTTGTATTATTAATCTAAATCTGCAAATTAACTAAATTTGGAGGCTACAATACTTAGTTAAATTCCACCACCGTCTGCAGTATGGATACAAATAAAACACACTATGACCTTGCATTTGAAGAATTAATACCGTCCCTTCAAGGAACCTGAGAGCATTAACCAATGGCGTAGTTTAGAATAGTTTCTTCCGTCCTGTGAGCCAATCAAATCAAAGCACCACTTGCCGCACACTCACGCACGTCACGCAGGTAACTGACGTCGACGTAAAAGCAAGCGAGTTATAATTGAGCGATTTTTCAAAGTTGCCGGTTAGCTTAAACATTTTGGCTTAGTCTACTCTGTTAGTTACAGAGAAGCCACTTAATTTAATAAATACAATTATAACTTCAATACAAAATATAAAATAACTTTTGATAGCAAACATTAGGTAAGCTAGCACTAGTGTAAAGACTTCAAGTTAGCTAGCGCAAATTTAATGCAGCTTAAATAGGTTAGCATAACATTAGCTAAAGTAGCATAGCTGCTACCTAATTGCTGCCTTAAAGCCGCTATGCTGTAGATATTTGTATCATTATGGGATTAATTTAAACTGTTGTGAAAGAATATGTTTATATGTGGATGCTAACAGGTGTTCACGTTATTTAAATTCTTAGACTTGAGCAATGCAAGGTTAGTTTGACTATTTTAAACCCAGTATAGCATCGTTTTAGTTTTTAGGTGATGACATATTTGACTTCTACAAAGAACAGGTCTTTCTTAATCTGGTGAATGGTAAAAACGACTGCCTCCCCTGAGCAGACACATTACACACATGGCCAAACGGATGTTAAACCCCATGGAGCACCTGCCCTGCCAAGATTACAAGATTTCCGGTAAGTAGATGATGTACCGTTTCCATTTTGTTATTGTAGAACATGAAGCACTCTATGAAGCCTCCTGTGGTTCGAGAGGAGAGTGACATCGTCACAAAGCTTAAAACAAGGCTGTTTTTCTGATCTCATGAAAGACTTCGTAGTTCTTATAGAATATGATGAATTGCTGTAATTAAACTATGCAACAGTATATAAAGGAGTTACAATCAGCACAACCTTAAACATCTACGGCAGTAAAATGCAACATACACATTATTGCAGCAGTAATATTAATCCAAAAACATCATATATAAAATAGTAATTCTAGGATTACTTTTAACTTGTGATACTTTAAGCACATTTTGCTTTTACATACTTTTACTTAAGTGAAGTTTTAAATGCAGGAGTGTGTTATTAGTACTTTTACTGAAGTAAAATATCTGAATACTTCTTTATCTAGCACTTTTCAGCATACATCGTCAGAACTCTGCTTGTAACAAGTATTTGTATACCCTGAATACCCAGTCCACCCCTTAGTTGTAGTGCATTGTAGATCACAGATAAATGCCATTTAACAGTAAAAGCATTCGTATTTTTTTCTTATTTAA
>CALSCE010000016.1:3803869-3820794 GCA_943593645.1 Bovichtus variegatus | reverse complement strand
ACACACACACACACACACACACACACACACACACACACACACACACAAAGACTTTAGCTGACTGGGGGGAAATGGAGAAGAGGAGAAGAAACAGGAGGGGAAAGTCTGCCTCTGAAAGCAGATTTCCAACAGATAACCAATAAGATGGTGGAGTAGCACCTTATTAATAATCAGGTGATATTTCACCATGCTAAATATTTTTAGTTATAAAACGGATTTGTTTGCTTTTTGGCTTGGGTAGGAAATTTGGTATCCTGCTAGTGGTGTTCTGCATTTTCTATTCTATATTTTTCTTAATGTCATACTTCTGTCTGTGACTCTCAGCTGAACTCTCAGCTGAACGACCATTGGTGAATATGTAAATATTTAAAAACACAAATATTTTAGTTTTATTTTTTTTACATTTTTTTAAAAGCTCATTAATTTCCTAAAACAGCTGGTCGCTGTAGTTTTTATTAAACAAACATCGCACATTTGTTGGGGACTATTTTCAACAGCGGATTAATCCATACGGTGCGTGTGTTCGTGGTAATGATGGAACATGTCAGTGCAACAGTGTGGCTCGTTGAGGTGTTTTTAATAGTTTCATGCACAACAATGGAGCTCTGTGGGACCGAGGAATAAATGCATTCGGCGATGCACAGATGACAGGTTCAATTCATTGATTTGTTTTGCGTTTTTCATGGGATTTGTCCACAACAGCCTTGTCCTTCAACATGTCGATGATAAAACATAGAGACATGTATGCAAACAAAAGAGAAATAGTAGAAAGCAAATTTGGCACATTGTACTGGATATCAATAGTGATGATAATACTCCATTGTTATATTACATTCGTTTACCAGCTTTTGTCCTAATTTCCCACTAGTTTCACATAATTTGTGCTCACTCTTTAATTTGAATCGGAAATGAGACGAGAGGAAACCTTCACAATGCAAAGACCTGGATTCAAAGAACTCACCTGCTGGATTCTGCTGAGCAAAAAGAAAAGGGAGCTGTTCAGTTTCACAGCACCGAAGAAGAGGAGCCTCCTCATGACTTCATCAGCACTCATTCTCCAAGAGCCTTTATGAAAAGTGAAGTGAGACAGATTTAGCATTAGATAGCTTCCACGGGTCTAATGTGAATCCTCTGTTCTTCGGTCCTCCAGCGCCACGACAGAGATGTAGGCTAACCAGTTATTATAGCATTGAGATTATATGGTAATTGAAAATGAGGTAATGTGGGCTGGTGATGATAGTAATTGAAAAGGAATTAAGAGTAGATTAAAATAAGGTCTCATTTGATCATTTGTCAGAGTTGATTCATGTGCCTGGCTGTGGTGAATTAACAGCCTCAGAATAGTCTCCGAGCTGATTAACACGCCGAGCCGTAAATTCACAGAATCGCTCACAAACTTGCATATCTGTAACCAGCCTGGAATGTGAGCTCTGGAAATCTTGGGTTTCTCCCTTTTTTTCACCTCCTGGAATTACATTTAGCTTTGAGGCAGTATTAGCCGCAGGCTTACTGCCTGGATTGGCTTTTTTTCTTCGGCATATCAGCTTCCTGAACAGTGTTTCAGAGAGAAATACTGGGAACTGTTGGATGATTTCAGCGGCCTATAAAAATTGAAGAATTGTGATGCCCTACTCTGATTTTATTTGCCTTTAGAGGTGACATTTTTCTGATGATTCATATGCGGTGGCAACGACAAAAAGCTGCACACGGACGCATCGGTTTATTTTTGATCCGCTCCACACGGATGTGTTGAATAAAATTGGGCATGTCAGTCGGCTTTTCTGAACAAAAATGGTGCACTAGTAAAACAACATGATTATTTAGAAGTTACTTGTAAGCTAAACAAGAGCTAAACAAAAAGTTCATTTCTATATAACATTTCAGCAACAAGGCATTTCAAAGTGCTTTCCTTAAAGCATCGAACGCATTTAGACAAAGTGCAAAAGAAACACTTCACAAAAGGACATTCAAACACAATTAAAAACAGTAAAAGAGCAAAAAAATTGAAAATGAAACAATAGGAATGAAATAAACTGAAACTTCATTATGGCACTATCGCCTGTCGTAAATATTAAATTGTCTATATCCTATCACTTAATAATAGAAAAATAGCAAACAGAAACATAAGCTTAGCATAGTCCACCTCTATTACACTATCCAAAAACTGTGGCATAAACTTAAATAATATCATAGCGTATGTAATATGTCATGCCAACATAAACATTTCCCCTAAATATAAATATGTTCAAATATTGATATAGCTCTTACATTAGTTTTAGACGAAAGCTACGACGTTTGGTGGACGAAACAACACATTTGAAGACGTCATCATGGACTACAAATTGTTTTACAGACCTAATGATTCATTGATCAATCGAGAATCCGTAGGAATAGTTACAAAAAGAGATGCCAATCTTTTGGGATTTTAAGGTTTCAGTATGGTTTCTTCGTCTTCTTTTTCGTCTTTTAGTCGGTTCATACTGGTGTCATACTGTGTGTTTTATATCCTGGAATAGAGATGAACACAGAACCCTTTATATGCAAAGTGAACATTGCATATAAAAGAAAGAAATGACACACATTGGATTTTCACAAAGTGCTTAAACCTGAATTTCAAACCAAAATTAAAAACACCATCTGCCTGTAGACTCATGAAAAGTGTGACGCGCTAATGCAAGAATGGGTGGGTGACACTTTGACTTTCACTGGATTGACGGCTTTAGTTAATGACACATCTCAGCACAATACAGTGATGCGACCGGTTATTGTCAGTGTATGTAGTCGTACTCTCCGGCTGCAGCGAGGAAGTTAATCTAGTGTGACGAGCCCCGGGAAACTCCTCCTCTGAGAACCCTCTTTAATGGACAGATATGGGTCAGTGCTGCCACATGGACTCACTGCAGGAGCCACAGCAAGAGTTGTATATACACAACTGTCTTTTTTTTCTTTAAACGGAAGCTGAGGAATTCCCTGCGGTAGTTCATTTATTTTTTTTTAAATTGATTGTGCAGTGACAGCGAAAAGAGCACAGATGAAGGTTTTCTGTTGATTTAAAGAGAAACGTCCCATTGTAGTTTGAACACTCCTGGCTGGTTATGTTACTTGAAGGGAAGATAGAACAATTGGTGTTTTTTTTCTTTGCTTCTCTCATTGCCAGTGTGTGAAAGCTTCTTTTCCCATTTTCAGTTTGAAACGGCTACTTACTGTATGTCTTTTTTCCACTGCTCATGGACGTGTTTTAGGGTTATATTTGGAATAAATAAAAAAAAGAAAACATATAAGATGGATATCTTTACTGTTACAGCAGGTTGGCAAATGATGACACGGGAGGAAAAACTGCACATTAACAAAAGGTGTCGCGAAATACAAATAATAAATAATCTTTGTGGCTGCAAAATACCAACTGAATGCGTTTTCCTGATGAGGACAAATTAACCAAGCCATTTTTACATATCAGCATTTTTTTTTTTAAATAGAACAATTTCTGTGTTAAAATAAAGACACGCACTCTGCATGCCTAGCCTTACATGTAAAAAAAAAAAAAAAAAAAAGCTTCTTATTTTAAAGCTGGATGTGTTTAGGAGAAAGATTAGGCTTTATCTACCCCACCCCCAAACCTGCCCATGAACCTAATGACCTCCCAGACGTCCCTCTCATCCAGACTCTGCTCCCATGATCCCCGGTGCCACATGAGTAGAGATACATTACCTTTCCATTGTCTTTATTAGTGCAATTAATCAAGAGGAATCACTCAGTTCTCAAATATGTACTCAATATAAGTAGAAAGATCATGCTCATCCAAAAACCTTTTTTATGTATTAGGTATTAAAAAGTAAATGGGTAAAATACTATAGACTGTATAAGTAAATATACATGTATATAAATTTAGACAATTGCCTCGTTTCCACACAGTTTTCTTTCGTATCCGTAATTCCGTATAGTATACGGAGTACGCCCCCTAGTGTCCAACACAGTGAAATGCATCTCTTCACGGATGCATAGAAACGGCACCGCAGATTGCAAAAAGTAGATTTTATGTGTTTTTCACCGCCCAGTATTATTAAATATGTGCCTGTTGCATTAACAAAACAGCAAGAAGACCAATAATGTAATATATATATATGAATGTAATAATGAACTCTTCCACTTTTATTTAGCTTTGATATAGGTGGTGAAGGCTATGCTAACCATAAATGTTTTTGCAAAATCACTCAAATTCACAATGTGTTAAACTAGCTTAGCTAGTTTCTTTTTTATTATACTATTACACATTTTGACTGTCAACATAGTCTAGCTACTGAATTGAATGAACAGTCCGTCCGATATCCGCCGCAAATGTTAATATTTTTCAACGTACTTCAGGCAAATTCTGGCACAAAAATTAAAGCGGAAGTAGGAGTTTCGCGAACATGTGGGAGATTACGCAGGTTCCCATAGAAATGAATGCACTTCCGATTTGACTCGCGTATGTACACAGAGCTGTGTAGAAATAAGGCGCATATCTGAAGGAACATTTTTATTCCGCTCTTATATGTTCTCACGCCTGTTGCAGAGCAGCGCTCATCATTAGCTGCAACATTCACTGTCACATGTACACTGTTGAATTATGCATCATATTCCTGCTTATTTTTTCATACGTGTCAGCCTTCACTCTAAGCAGAAAATAAATGGGAGTTTACTGTCATCAGGCTGCTGCGCTCCGCCCGTCACTCCACCTATCTGTCTTTTCATTCGAGAGTTTTTAGAGCCACAAAAGTGTTGAAAAAGGCCAGTTTTCTCCTTCTTCGCTCCATTGAGGTCTTTGCTCATTCATTAATCTTTTCCATGTTTGCATGTGTCTGTGCGTGAACATGTGTGTGTAATAAAAGGCAGTTGTAGCACTTAGGGCCTCATTACAGGTGATGCAGGTCTCCTTCAGATGCTGATAACAGCTAAAGTGTGTGCGTGCGTGCGTGCGTGCGTGCGTGCGTGCGTGCGTGCGTGCGTGCGTGCAGCTGATCCATGTGAGAGCGTTATGGAGTGTCTGTATTTGTTTTTGAGGCGTTTTCACGGCCAAGGATCAGAACTCCTCTCTTATCAGAGCTACATTTTAAAAGGTTATGGGACATCCAGTCTCTTATGTTATCTAAGAAGACTGAAAACACACAGAAAAAGATCCTGAATTCTCAGAAAGACTGGGATTCACGTTAAAGGGTTTGTTACAAATATCCTGGGAATTATGTCAATTCTGATAATTCTGTGTCTCGTATTTCACGTCAAGTTCCTTTTTTGCAGAGAGGTGTGAAGAATGTGAAGGTCGGGTAGGTGGACGAGCTTGTAGCGTGTCTGCCTTTCATGCAGGAGACGAGAGTCTTTCCTTAACGTAGTTAGTTGAAAAACCTTAACCATAGTTTATTTTGCTGTAATCCTGATTTTCCCTCAACCATAACCATACATTGGATTATTTCAGAACTGAGCAGGAACTCCAGATTTGAATTTATTTTATTTTCCTCCTGGTGTCTCTTTGACAGTCATGAAATGAAGTCCGACAGCTTCAGGATGAGCACAGATTTATGGCTGAAGTTGACTTTTAACACATCCTCACCTCGGTCTCTCTTTCTATGTCTTGTGCCCACTTGTGTCTTTCCATTGTCGTGCATCACCTCTAGAATTCACTTCATATTCACTCTGAACACACGTTGGAGGCGTATACCTGAGGTTTACCACTTTTTCACAGAGAGAAATCCCTGCTCTGCTTCTGTCAGTCAACAGCTAAATCTATTCCATGAAAGCTTTCATGCTCAGCTTTTAGAAGCTCTTGACTGGATGAAAAAAATCCTGTTTCCATTGGGAGTGTTGCACTTTTTGAGCAGGGGGAAATGCGTGTGAGGTGAAAGGAAGACGGCTTAGGGTTTAGAGGAAAAACATCTCTGTGCTGTTCATGCTACCAGCGAGGCCTGCAGGTGCTGCACACTGAGCAGCGGTTGGCATGTTGTGTTTGATTTGCCTGCCTGCTGTTTCTCTGCCTCGTGTTTCTTGTTTCCTCTGATGTTTGGGTTAAACCGGCGGAGCAGCTGTCATGGCTGGATGCTGACTGACACAGCGGAGAATAGAGAGATTAAAAAAACGGCTCAAAACAGCTTCATTCATGAAAAGGTGGCTAATCTGAGTTTAGGCGGATATACAGAAGATATCTTCTATAAGAAAAGAGTATTATTGATTTAGTCTTTCCTTCCTTTTTCTAGGAATTCTTTTTTGGGTATCTTGCGCTTTGATTGACTTCCTTTTCTTTGATCTTACGGTTGATAATGCTGTTATTTGAAACACTTCTTCTCGTGAGGAAACGTCCTTATTTTCAACCCTTCTTCTGTCGTCATCTACGAACTCGTCCACATGTCGATTACTGTGTTTTGGCATTCATTTACACTTGTAGTGTACAAAGAGTAGCAGAATGTTAGCAGGTGCTTTTTAGGCTCCCATGGAAAAACAAGAATTTGTGTCCTTGTGAGACGATTGGTGAGCTCGATGTTGTCTCCGCACTATATCAATCCATGCAGACAAAAGCTCAGACAATATGTCAAATGATGCTTTTTTCTTACAATCGATCTTGAAGATTCACATTCGTTCTTGTCAGTCAACTTACTGTCCGACGCGTCCTGGGTTTGAAGTAAACATCGCTTACATTGTATCTCTGCTTTTTAGATGTTGTATAAGACATGTAGACGATGTAGCTTGTCTAATACCTCACTGATACAGTTTCATTACTATGCAAATGCAAATCTGATTTTCCTGTTTGGTCTTTTCTGGGCAGGATGACAGTTCACTGAGCAGCGAGGAGGAGGCAGAGATGAGCGAGCCCACGTGGCTAGCAGCTGATCTGGGAGCAGCGTCTGACCTGAGCCCGCCGAGCCGAGGAGAGAGGATGCGCCACAGTCCACAGAGAACACACAGCAAGGAGGAAGACGGTAAGGAGGAAGTTATGGTCTGCTTTTCCTTTCATGTTGCTGCTGTTGAGTGAAAATATTGTCCAAGAACAACAATATGTTTTGGAGATTAGAGTTCTTTCAACCCATAACACACTGAGGGGTCTTCAAAAAGGAATTTAGAAATTTTACGAGCAGCATCTAAACATCACTGGCTGTAAATTCTGTGCCATTGTTTTTCAAATTTGCGAGACTATAAGCGAGAAGATCGTCGGCATCTTTCAACCTGAACACGATGTCTTACATTGACAGTGGGTTAGATTTGAAGGTGGAAATCTGCTGGATTGAGTAAATTAATTAAGATTGTAGCTTTTTGGGTGTTTTCAGTTGAGATAATATAAGAATATCTTCTTCATACATGGTTCCCATGAGTCCTTGACATCCTTGAAAGCTTGTGAATTTGAGGGAAATAAATCAAGCCCTTAAAAGTATTTTTAAAATAGACTTAAATAGACATGGGAAGTGCATTAAAGTACTTGAATTTATATGAGAATAGAAGTTGAAGTTATATACTTTGCTATTTAACTCGTGAAAATGTCTCTGAAATATTAAACGAAGCATGCTAATCCTCTGCATCGACGATGTTTAGTTATCGAGTTTCTCGAGGAATCGTTCCCGGCCTAATTCAAGCCTCTCTCTCTTTTTTAATTGTTGTCTGTGAGCTTCTGTAAAGCCTGCTAGTTCTCAGTAAACTATCAGTGTTGTAGGTGACCTTGATCCGTGTCTCAAACTGCACTTTGTGGGGCCCTTGAATTTGAGTAAATTGTGCCTGGAAAGGTGTAGGAACCCTGCATATGCCTCGTTAGTTAAACCGAAGAGTTATGATTTATAGTTCAATGTGCAGGGAAGTCACCACCGCACCACTACAGGGAGGAAGTCCCGCTTTAATGATATTCCCCAGTTACTGCACTTGTGATGGTGATGGTATGTTCTTATATATCTGGAGTTACATCCTGGTAACTTCTACTTGTGCAGCTGCCGTGTTTCCTTTCTTTCATTATTGCGGTGATTGTGGAGAGCAGAAGGGCTGCGGTGGAGATGGCTTTGCTTGTTGTGCGTTACTGAAAAGCAGCAGATTACTGACCCTGAAAACACAAGCAGCCCGATCCGACCAATCACAGCCCTCGTTGTTTCCACGTGATATCATGATTGATGACATCGGCAGCTCTCATGTGTTTGTGGTCGTTTTACCTGAATGTCACAATTATTTTCTAAATGATAAACACTAATTATATTCAGATGTTCATTTTAAAATTGAACGCTGCATGTTGCACTTTCAGAAGATGCTGTTTTGTTGACAAAATCCGCTTTGGCAGAGTGTGGAAAAAGACAACAGTGGCAGACAGTGAACGCTTTCATGAGAGCATATTTCAACTGTCTCTTCCGCTGCTTTCCATCTCACTTTTATACTCTGCTGTCAGTTTGTCTCTCTCTCTCTCTCCGTCACTGTTACTCTGTCATGGTTTCAAGCTTCACACGGCATTCCTGGAATATCACTGCATTTTTCTTTTTTTAATTGTCTTCCAGGAAGTTTGAGGATAAGATGATTTTACAGGCTCCTTTTACAAACATACAGTACAAGCGGTAGATAGTGTGAGTGTTTTTTTACGCGCACTTTTATCAGATGCTGGTTTTTCAGCCCTTTTGCAAGTAAAACCAGACAGTTTGATCCTCGAGGAAACAACAATAACCAGCCAGACGGGATTAAAATGATCATGTTCAGTCAGATCTCTCACTGGAGATGGTTTTGGAAGGTCGGTCGGGAGAGAGAGCGCTTTGTTACCTCGTTCCACTAACGCTGCTTTTTCTCTCTTTCTCTCTTTCTCTCTTTCTGTCGCCTCATGAACTGTCACTCTTCTTCTTCTCTCCCTGTGTCCCTTCGTTTCTCTCTCCTCCCACCTTCTTGCTTCCTTACCTGTCTGTCACTGTCCTCCCTTTCTCTCTCGCTCCCCCTCTCCCTCTCCCTCTCTTTTTCTTTCTCTCTCCCCCTCTCTTTCTTTCTCTCTCTCTCTTTCTCTCTGTCTCTCTCTCCCCTTCTCTCTCTCTTTCTGTCTCTCTCTCTCTCCCCCTCTCTCTCCCCCTCTCTTTCTCTCTCTCTCTCTTTCTGTCTCTCTTTCTCTCTCTCTTTTTCTTTATCTCACTGTCTCTCTCTCTTTATCTCTCTGTCTCTCAGTCTCTCTCTCTTCATCCCTCCCACTCTTAATCTCTCTTTCTCTCATCTCTCTTTCTCTCATCTCTCCTTCTCTCATCTCTCTCTCTCTCTCTCTCTCTCTCTCTCTCTCTCTCTCTCTCGCTCTCTCTGCCTTGAAAGGCTTCCTGTGGTGAGGAGCGCTCACTTTGAAGCCATATTGTTTCGTAACACTGCAAGGATACAACAATTACCTGCTACTGTAACAAGTGGATTGTGTGTGTGTGTGTGTGTGTGTGTGTGTGTGTGTGTGTGTGTGTGTGTGTGTGTGTGTGTTTTGATGTGACTGGGTTTGACGGTTCAGTGTCAGGCTGGCGTAAGTGCTCCAACCGATCTCCATCAAGATCTTTCTTTCTCTGCAGGATGAAGAATGACGAAATAAGAAGAGCAGGATTGAGGGGAAGAGTAAAAGCATAGAGATGGAGGAGAAAGATTTTATTTTTATTTGGTCCCCATCGTTTAGTGCTCCACATTAAATACTGCGGTGTTGAAAAAAAAAAAACAATCAGTGCCCATCTCAGCTTGCCAGAGCCTAATTATACGACATTAAGTTTGCAATGATATAAAACAGAGAAAACAACATGGCATGAACGCTGTGTAAGTACTGTAAGTGACGGACTCGAGACCAATCAGATCAATCGTGATGGATGCTTTCTTATATGAAAATGCTCCCAGTGAGGGGGGTTTGTTGAGGGGAAGAAAAAAGCTTTTAAAAGAGGTTGAACAAAACAAAGTGGCACAAACATGTGGTGGTTGGAGAAGATGGCATCATGGGAAGTTGGAGGGATGGATAAGCAAGCTGGAGGGAGTGAGCGCACTGCGTACGCGTGCGTGTGTGTGTGTGTGTATGCGTGCGGCTACAGTAGGTGGCAGGGTGTATAAGGCCTTGTCATTAAAAGGTCACTCTGTTCCCTACACCTCATATGGAAGCCAGAGGAGGTTTGTAGGCGTCCAAATGCCACAACACTCAGAGGAGCTGAGCGGCAGAGTTGAAGTGCCTTTCCTGATCAATTAGTCTCCAATCCAAGGAAACAGGCAGCGCAGCCTTCTCTTATTTCTCTCCTGTACAGGAGTGTTATTAATGTATGAAACACTTGGGTTGGGTTGCCTGGCCAGATAGATGATTCTATAGGAAATGGGGAAATGTTCAGAGTTCCCAGGGGTCTTGAGATGTTATTCATGAAAAATAAAACAAGGCCACACTTTTCTTGTTTTATTTATTAATTTTTTTGGAAAATGAAAACATGTCCTTGAAAAGAGCTTGCACCCTGAGGAAAGCTCTGCCTCGGATTCTTTCTCCGTTTAGATTAAAACATGAGCTTTTGTGATGTCTTGTTCAGATCAATGTGTTGCTCTCACAAATAGGGCAAAATTTCACACCGGTTAATAAACTTGCGACAACACCGATGTTACCAATTAGACCGGACATTAAAAAAAAAAAAAAAAAGCAAAAAGACGGTTGGGATGGTGGGCAAGTAATGTAACTGGTATATGCCCGAACGCCGTGAAACACAGCCCAATCACAAAACATGACAATGCTGACACATTTCTTCTTTTTATATTTAAATGAGTGTGAGAACCCCTCGTTAGTTCCATTTCAGTAGTGCTTTGCAATTACCACGCCATGTTTCCTCCCCTCCTTCAGCTCTGAAAAGGTTTCTTGGAGCAGTGTTGGCCACGTCTTCCACTGTTCAAATCAAATCAAGTTTATTTATATAGCCCAATATCACAAATTATACATTTGTCTCAGTGGGCTTTACAGCCTGTACAGGATACGACACCCTCTGTCCTTAGACCCTCACATCGCACAAGGAAAAACTCCCTAAAAGAAACGCCACAATTAGTGGGGGAAATATGGAAGAAACCTCAGGGAGAGCAACTGAGGAGGGATCCCTCTCCCAGGACGGACAGACGTGCAATAGGTGACGTGTGTACAGAACAAACATAGTTAAAAATACAGCATAGACAATCAATGCGACAGAAAACATGATACGATGGTATATAAAAAAAAAAGATGGATCCAGGGGGATGTCAATAAAGGCTCCTGGTGTCAGGCAGGACCACTGTTGCTATGAGGCTTTTATTTGAAGTGCCTCACTCTTCAAAGTAAAAGCAGAAATATATATTTTTTTAACTTTTCTTACTGTGTTTTCCCAGCACTTAAAAGCCCACTTAACTCTCAGCGCTGTGGGGAACTCGGTTTGAAAACACAGCCAAAGAGCTTGTGGTTGATATGACTCCAAGAGTTAATATCAGGTGGGTGTTTTCTTAACCAGCAAGCTGTCAGGGCATTTAACTGGAGTAGGCAGCTAATTTCAGCAGACCAGATGGTCCGCACACACACGCCCAATGCCCTCTTCAGAATCAGCTAGTAAATCACTTTTAAGAGCTCCTGACCACCACCTAGCTTTTCTTCTTCTCGGCTCCACTCAACTTAACAGTGACGGCTGAAGTGAAAAGCTCTTACTGTAGGATTTCAGTTTGAAAACTTGTGGCTCACGGCCGATTGATGATTCCAGGAAAAACTGGTGTTGAAAGTTGCATAAAAGAGCCAGTGGCCTCATGGTCCGAAGAGCAGAAGATTACTGGCCTTCAGGGAAAATCTGTACAAGTAGACCAAATGAGGAATCTGCTCCTGAGCCAGGCAGAAAAGAACCATCGGACACACAGGCAGCTTAACTTTTAATTGGCTGAATTACTTTTTTTGTTATTCCGTGTCAGTTCTGTGGCACCCTGGTTGTTAAGATCGGTCAAACAATCCATCTTTAAAGCATCACTGAGAAAAGGACCGTTTGCTTCTTCATTCCTGAAAACCTTTCCTCTGCATGATATGTGGTTTTCATCCAACAGCTGCAAAATGAAGTGCTAGTGGCAAACCAGTGCACTGCAGCAAGGCTAACCTTGACTCAAGCTGTCACTCTGAATTTATCTAACCAATGCTATAGGATTCAACCTTGGACAGAAGTTATACTGGCCGGCAGCCACGCTGGGTCACCAGATCTGCCTGCACTTACAAGGCTCATTTCACGACACTTATATTCTTTAGCTTTCTGAGAGGGCTGCGAGTGCATGTGTGAAAAAAAATGTGTGTGAGTGTGCACTCCACGCCTCTCCACATCGCTGTAGAAGTGGCCCCTCCACTGCCTCTCCATCCTGGGTAGCCAGCATCCCCAGGCTCCAGAGAGACATCCACACCAGATCCCCTCTGTTCTTCTGACCCACCCGCCTGAGAGGCTCCTGTCTGCTGTACTGCAGAGCTGAGTGCCAGGCCTCCTTTCCTGGAGGCCTCTTGTTCTGTAGAAAAGGGGTAGTGATGGAGAGGGCTTGTCAGAAGATGGAGCTGACGTTACCGGTCCTCTCCACAGGGGATAAACTAAAGAGAGGGAGGGGGAAAAAAACAGTGAAGAGGGGAAGAGAAATGGAGAAAGGACGAGAGGGAGGACGAGGATGACGTCGTCTAGAAAGGAGAAAAACAGGAGGAGGAGAAGAGTGCAGGGAAACAGGGAAATCAAAATGGTGGGTGATAGATAGGCCAATATATTGACCTGCTGACATACTGAGCTTGAAATTGTCTGCGACTACTAATATTATAGATGTTCCAGTAAAACCTGTTTCCCTCTATCTTTCTGATGAAGGAGTGACGAGGAGAGATGGAAGGAGAGAGAAAGAGACAGCGGGTCAAACAGATTAGTAGACTGACTCAATTCATGACATCCCTGCATGCCTCTCGTCTCCTATGTTCCCCTCCCTCCATCTCTATCCATCCATCATTTACTAAGCTAGCTTTCACCACTTCTCTCTGTATTCTGAGTTCTGAATGTGTGTACAGATCAGATACAGGTCTCTAAAAATCCCCTTGGACAAGCTTATTTAGAAATGTACTTTTCTTAAACTATAGGTACATTTTCCATCTTTTCATCCATGTAGCTACTTGATTTTCCTACTCGTAGATGCACATCATTATCTTGGTCGTATTTAGAGTTCTTCATTTGGCATATTGTGTCCCATTTACAATGAGCCGGATCATCTCTTTTACCAAAAGAATGAATAAAATATGTAGGATCTTGGGGTATTATCTGGAAAACTGAGACATGCACACAGCTAATCCCAAATAAGACCTGACACTGTGTTTGTATGAGTGAATACAAGAGTGTTTTATCTTGTCCATATTCTTCATCAGGCCTTGATTTTATATTATACTGAGAGTGGAATGATCTCACTATATGAAGACAGGCAGGCTCATTATGAGGTGTTCCTCAAGGCTCAGATCTGCTGCCTTTTATTTTCTATACATATCTTCTAACCAGCATTATTAAAACATTTTATTACAAATTTTCATCACGGTGCAGATGATTCGCAACCATTTGCAGCTGATGCCCAAAAATCTACAGTATCAGATCTTTGCTCTGTAAAAGACATTAACATAAAACGGATATTTCAAAAACAATTACAGATAAAGCAGTAAAAAACCTCCTATTAAAGTGGGCAAAATGACTATACATCTTATATTCTATATATATATATATATATATATATATATATATATAGAGACAATTTAAATTTATATAATTTACTCACTGGGTAAAAAAAATATTATAGTATTATTGAATTTTTGTTGATTAACTATATTGTATCTTGGTTTGTTCACCAGATTGACCAAAAACAGTCATAACTGCATGGTGGAGTTTCTCAATTGCTTTTACTGTGTCATGATATGTATGCATATGACAATATAGAATTACATTTATCGTCAAAGGCAATTTTATCCTATTGCCCACCTCTAATCGCCAAGATTTGCTTGGCTAACGGTGAGAAACTCATGCATGTTCTTGTGTTAGCTAGGTTGTATTGTTGTAAGAACTGCTGCTTAAATATTTACATGAACCAGGAGGGGAACAAAATCTAGCTACAGATATTTAACTTATTTGATTTAACAATTGTTAACTATCTTTATCGCCTTTCCCTTGTCTGTTTCAACAGTAATTACCGTGTGTGGATTTCATTTTATTTATATATTGTTGGATTGTTTATATTTTTCCCCTGGTTACTCTATTTTGGATTTGTTTTATGTCGCAAAACAGGAGCTGCTTTTACCCTACAACCCTTGTATTTTTCAGTGTCATAAGCAGGGATACAAAGTGTCAGAATAGTGTTCACGGAGACACGCAGACAGGACTATAACGGGTAAACAGTCGGGCGAACAAGACTGCAGTCGGGCGGAGAGGCTGTCAGGTGAACAGTCAGCCGAACAGGCAGAAATTCAGCCAGGTTGCAGTCAATAAAGACAGAGAGGGAGCAGAGTTTACCCCCCTGCATGCATCACCCTCCCTCAGGGACAGAGCCACCACACACACACACACACACACACACACACACACACACATCCATGCACCTAATCATGTTGGTGTACACACACACATACCCACACTAGGAAGCTGCACATCTAGAAATCTTTGTCAGTCACATTTACACACATGTGCGAGTATATACTGTGTGTATATACAGCATGTATACACTGTAAACAAACACACACACACACACACACACACACACACACACACACGTTAGTGCTGTAGGCCAGTGGCCCACATGGTCTAATGTGTTAAAGCGGTGCAGCAGAGGAAAGTAGGGCAATGGGAAACAAATGACAGGATGACTTTGATCCCCCTCCTCCCGCCTTCCTCATCCTCCCCCAACCCCCCTCACCCCTGCTACCCAAAGCTGAGTGGGGGGTTGAGGAAGGGATGGGATGGAGCGAAGAGGGGCAGCGAGGAGGGAGAGGGTCTGAACTGCGGGATGGATGGAGGAATGGAGGTCAGGCTGAATTAGAAAGAGAGGAGAGGAGGGAGTGTTGGCTTAAATCATCCTCTCTCGCTCTCTGTCACTAGTAAACTAGATGATGTCCAGCTGACTGAGACCAGGATCATTTCACTCTGATGATCAAACCAGAGCTTTTCTTTGGAAGTCACCGAAAATAAAAATACATCTGCCTTCCAACCAGGAGGGATGGTAATGATGAGTTTGTATTGTTTGTAGGCAGCTTAGTTTCTGTATGACTTATGTTCATGATGAACAATTCTGCAGCACGTGATTTACGTCAAACTTCAGTGCCGATGCAGGAAGCAGTTTGTCCTTTATTTATAGAGGTGGGGAGTAAAGGCGTGGAGGTCAAGATGGTGGAGTTCAACAATCAATGTTTTTGAGCCCTAACGCCAAACCCTAAATCTATACCATAGTTAAGTTGCCATAACCACAGTCTTTCCCCAGCCTTACCCTTGACCCTACTGTAGTTTCTGTGCGTGGAGATTGTAGAAATCAATAGTAACATTTTTTTTAAAAAGTGATTTATTGTAAACTAAAGTTGTGTAGAATAGTCCAGTGTCAGTCTTTAGTCTGGGGTGATATTTTTCCACTCATTTGACCTAGACTTGAGTGAGACAACAACATTGTTTGCACTTTTAGTAAAGTTGCAGTTTATTTGGTCCAAAAATATCGTAGAATTTGGTTCATTGGATCTCAACCTCTTGTCACAAGTTAAACAGCGTGTGTTGGAAGTGAGCGAGGAGTGATGCTCCCTTCTCAGATTGTTTATATCAGTGTTTAATCAGTTGTTTGTGCTGCATGTATGATATTTCTTCTTACCCTCGATCTTGTAAATCATCTTGAAGTTACCACTGGTCTGGTTCCTAAGTGCTCCACTCTCTGAACATTGAAGAACGTGATTGGTTGAATGGCATATCATTAGAAGGTGCTGCTGGACTTTGACACTGATTTCCATCACTATTTACAGAATTTACAGACTAAAGTAATAACATTTCTAATGATGATATTACTGGTTTATAGAAATAAGGCATGTCACGGATATGACACATATAGAGCTGCCTTCAGATGGACACAGTTTGGAAGGATTCTCGTGTGAAATCAAATGAACTGTAGTTAAGATCCTTTTAACAAATGAAAAGCAAAAAAAAATGTCTTGACTCTTGTACAGTAATTAAACCACATATAAAAAATATTCTTAATTATATTCTCTACACATTTGTAGAAAAAAAACTGGCAATAATAAAAAGAATAAAGGCAGTTATGTCACTTAACGTCAGTGTGCAGTGAAGAATAAAAGTATTCTGTAACTGAGATGGCGTCACTCTGTGGACTCCCCCCACGAACACCTACAAGCTGCTTCATTTGGTTAAATTAATTAAGTTCACACCATGTACAGTACACACATTAATTAAACTGTCAGTGAAATCTGAGATTGTAAATCTGATGCATAGGTTCAAGTGGCTTATAAGACTCTTGTGCGAATAACTAATTATTATTTTCATTATCGATTAATACGCCAAATATTTTTCTCGATTAATTGTTTGGTCTACAAAATGTCCGAAAATAGTGAAAAATGTCCATCCCAATTTTTCATGCTCCAAGGTGATGTGTTTATATGTGTCGTCAGTCCAAACCCCAACGATATTCAGTTTAATATGATATGAAACAGAAAAGGCAGGAAATCTTTATATTTGAGAGGCTGAAAACATACTTTAACATATTAATCGATTATCAATATAGGGGACTGTCTGTCATGTCAACTAACTAATGGATGACTCTGCTCACTATTGAGCTGAGTCAATTTTGTTAGGTGCTTAAAAACGCATTGAACAGAAAGGGAAACACTTCTGCAAGCTTCTCTGGGTAAAAGCATCTGCATTCCACTGAACTTTATATTGTATTATAATTATAACACACACACACACACACACACACACACACACACACACACA
>CALSCE010000016.1:3739794-3776200 GCA_943593645.1 Bovichtus variegatus | reverse complement strand
TGTTCCCTGCGGGCAGCCTGTGTGCGCTGCATTGTGTCATGTTGGCACCGCGGCTGGCTGGCGGTGCTCATCCCATCCTATTAGCTTGTTGACTGACTGCCCGGATCCTGCGTCCCTCTGCTGCACAGAGCGCTGACTCTGGATTACAGCATGACAGCTATTATCTCAGCTCATTATCCTCCTCACCTGAGATGATGAATTTCCTCATTGCTTAAAAAAAAAAAAAACTGATGTGGGCTTCCCCTGCCCGATGTGTAGCGCTGCATTTGGCTCATTGGGTTTGTGTAACCGACTCAATGCAGTGATTGTACATCCGCATGTTGTTAACGTCACTTTAAATAGTAGATACCGATATCCACTGAAAGACGATTAATGTTAATATCGCATTCTCGCTCAGGCCTTATACAGTATATTTGTTGATTTGTGTTTGTTTTTTTAAATAAGCTATTTAATTATTGCAGGACCAGGTTCAATGTGTTTTTTTGTTTTTTTTCATGAATCAGGGTCAGAAATCTAATTGAATTGATAAAAAGTACATTTTTACTTCCCCTAACACACATTTGTTTAACAACAAAGACTAAAGTTAATTGTCATGTTTATTCTTTAATTAAGTAAATGAATCTGAGTTTTGCCCACATCCTCTCACACCCCCCAACTAAACTCCTGTTTCCAAGATAATTGAAAGGCTTGCGTGCGCTTCAGCTCATAAACTTTGTCTTTACCCGTCGCCATTTACTTGCGAGCAAGTAAATTGCTAGGGTTACTAGCCACACGTGGCATTTTACTTACCCCGGGCAAACGGGCACTCATTATAGTTGAGCCCTGCAGTAATGTGTCCTGGAGTTTCCCTGCCGTTAAATATGGCTTTGCACCGAATATTAAATGCCTCGTTATGCTCAAAATGCTTCAGCGGATCTTCTTCCCTGAAACCATAAGAATCAGGGAACAAAAACAGTCCAATTCAACAGACCATACCAGAAGTATATCAGCTACTTTTATACAAAATGTATCCTTTTTAAGGTAATTATTCGTATGAGTTTCAGCTTTAAAAAACACTGAAGCGGAACCTGACTGGCCTCAGGGACGTCGAATGAACTGAGGCTTCTTGGTTTAACCTTTCATCTGTTAGCGTGTTAATTATTTTCCGCTGTAACTTTTATTTAAGTGGGAAGTCTGCTGAGATGATATACTGTGTGTCTTTTAGGTTCCTCCCTGGCAAAAATAGCAGCAGGGATAGAAGAAAGAGCTTATACAGATATTTTAGTGCTCCATGACCAAAGGCAGACTGTGTGTGTGTGTGTGTGTGTGTGTGTGTGTGTGTGTGTGTGTGTGTGTGTGTGTGTGAGCAGTGCCAGGCTGTGACAGCAGTGTCTTTGTTGCTCCTCTGCTGACTGTACCATCCTCCTATTCTGCCCTGTTGACCTTCTATCCTCCCTTAATACTGAGGAGCCTGTCTCCCTCTTACACACGCACGCACACACACACACACACACGAGCACAAAGGCAACGTTTAGTTCACCCAATGTGTGACAGCACACAGACTCACACAGACATGTCTGTGATGCCTTTTGTGATTCTTTCATTTTTCAAACAGGAGAATTTCTGACTGCTGCTGCAGTAACATTTCCGGCAGCATGTTGACTCACTCTGTCTGCTGAATCACAGAAAGCTAAAGTGTGATAAATCTTCACCTATAGATCATTCTGCTTTTGAGTCAGATTGGTGGATGTGTTGCGTAAAACTTTATGCTTTCAAAGGGTGAGTCAGTGACAGGCAGAGCAACAGGTTGGGCAACTGGGATAAGAAATATCCGGAGAGTTTCCTCAGTGAAGCAGGAGCACATTTGTTGCCAGGAAGATCTTCTGTCAGACATATACCCAAATTTACCAAAATTAGCGCATATATGTGTTTTTAGTTTTTTTAAAACAGCTATATGATATATAGGCGATGGACTTCTTTCCCTTTGCCAGTAGACGAGTACACTTTTCAGTTTTTTCCCTGGTGTGTTGTCGGCACAAAGGCTCCGGCCGGCACCGGAAGCAGTTCATAAACAGTGCAGATGTTACGTTTGGTTACTTCTTTTTTCTGTTACTTTCAAACTCTCAAACCAGAGTTGGTGGTTTATGGAACAGTTGAAAGACTAACAAAGACGGTTTTAATGAGTTATACTTGAATAAAGTGTGTTTTACGATAATCAGAGAGGTAAAATAACTGTTTCTTTCAAAGTAGTCTACTGGCTGTGAGCAGAGTATATTAATTGTATGTTTTGTACATTAATCATTTAGAATAATTGTCCAAGTCCCTGTGAATTTTATTTATTATATATTCACTTCAAGGCAGGTCACAAAGCATTGTGCCGTAAAAAGAGTGAATATTGGCGTGTCCACCAAAGTCTACTGCAGAGTCATTTGTGCTGGGAATGAATGCCGATTGTTACCTTTCCCACTGAAGACAAAAGCCAGACGTTAGCGGGGCTTTTTGTCCAGTGGGAAAGGGATTTAAGTCATCTTTTACAGAGCTCCAACCACTTGTAGTGCCTCAAGAAACAGCCGTGTGGGCACAGAAACAGTGGAGTTGCAGAGTTTTTGGTTGGTGCCAGCATTATAAGACTGAAGCTGATAACAACCAGGTTGTACCGTCCATCCCTCCTGCCGCAGCTTCCCTGCTCCTGCTGCCTTATGATTGACAGGCGTGAACCCCCTCCACCGTGTTCCTCCTCCCGAGCAGCGTTAGCTCCTGCTCCCCTCCAGCCGGCTGTGTAACAGACGGACACACAGTACCAGGCTCCACCAGACAAAGTAATGAATGGTCAGCTGTGGTGCTCGCTTCCTTCCTGCCACCTCACCCTTACCTGCACTCTTCTACCCTCCACTTACCTTCTGCCCCTCAAACTGCCTTTATGCCTGGTGACGTTCAGGATTTCTCTTTGCATGCGAGACATCAGTAATGGAGTCTCAACTTAAAACAACACAGGCAGAGGTCTGAGTATGAAATCAAAAGAAGGAAGAGAAACAGAGAGGCGGCTAAAGTGGAAAGAGGACAAAGAGCTGAGGGACGGATGAAACGAGGGCTTATTAAAGCTCATACAGAAAGATGAATTATCGAACAATAAAAGAGAGCAGAGAGTGAGTGCAGAGCAGAACTGGTTCTCCTCTGCAGTTCCAGTTTCCAGCTTCCTTGACAGCAGGAATCTTTCTTTATCTCTCACTATCTGTCTCGCTCTCTCAAATTGATCGGGCTTTTAGCTATCACTTTGCAAATACTCCTCTCCGTCTCCCTCTCTGCAGAGATATCATCCATCTACAACAGGTTTCCAATGCTGGAGCTTTTTAGAAGAGGAGCAGTTTTGTGTCGTGATGTTGTGTCTGTGCTTCACGGCTTGATTTTCTTTAAGTCCGTAAGGAGTGATTATCTGTCCGTCACTGATGCCTCGGGTGTGTGTGCCAGTGAAATCTGGTGGCTGGTTCGGGTGTGTGTAGGTCGTTCGATTTATTGAACGCATGTGTTTTTGAACGCATGCATAATCTGTATGCGTGTCTGTGTGTGTGTGGTGTCCAGATGGCCCTCTGTAGGCTCCATGCAGGTGGACTATCCAGGTATCAACACGCAGACTCTTTGGAGATGGCAGGACACTTCAAAGACATTAGAGGACATGCACACTGCAGGAGGCACTCCTTCACTCTCCCTATCCACTATCTCTCTTCCTCCCCCGCTTCTTTTTTCTGTGTGGATGTTGAGGGGATTTATACAGCTTGTCTGCATACTGTATATTGTACAGGTCCAGGAGGGATATGCCTATAATGTTGTGCATATAGACAAACTTTACACATCTTTCTCTTTATTTGTCATGTGCCTTCTCTTCTCCCTCTTTCATATATATATATATATATATATATATACATATAATAATAATTTTCTGTTCATCATCTTTAAATCTCACCATTTTAATACAAAAACACATGCCCACCATCGCACTATTCCAGAGCCCAAGGTGACGTCTTTGAATTGCTTGTTTTGAATAAGGCTGTGTTCAGACCGGCTTTGTCAAGCAAGCATTTTAGAACGCACCCTAGGTAAACCATAAAACCATCACATTTCTGAAACTGGAATCAGATAATGATTTGGTGTTTTTGTTCAAAAGATGTTTCTGAATGAATAATCAACGGTCAGATAGTCGGGCACCAACACACCCTAACTTGTTCTGTGAGAGGTAATCTCACTTTCTGCTTGAATTTAATTAAGTACACAAGTCACAAAACAAATATTGGAAAGGAATCATTATAATCACAATTCTGTGACACTGAACCAGGTTGTGTGTTTGTGTTCATGTGAGTGCCAGCTGGTCCTGTCAGTGAGGGGGTCGCTGTCACCACCAAGAGGGGGGGAGGGAGAAGATAAAGCTTAGGGTTGCCTGTGTCGGAGGGACGATGGTGTGTGTGTGTGTGTGTGTGTGTGTGTGTGTGTGTGTGTGTGCGTGCGTGTGTGTGTGCGTGTGCGTGAGCGAGAGCGTGAGTGAGGTGGGTTGGACTTGGAGGGTCGTTGCTATGACGATGCCAGGCAGGGCAGGGCCATACGGTGCGTTGCGGGGAGCGGCGAGCAGGCCCTGTCAGAGCTAGCAAGCAGCTCGTGCCGCGTTTTAGCGGGATAATCCATTGTAATCCCATGCGGGGGAGTCGTCAGCTCGCCCCCCCCCCCCCAAATCAGCACCACCTCCACCAACCCTCCGTCTTCCCTCTATCTCTCCCACAAACTCCCATTGGCTCTCCATCCCTTGGGATAGAAGGGCCAAGAAGGAGGAGGGGGAGTGAAGGAATTAGCATCTGTTACCACTCTCACTCAGGTTAGCTCCTCTGCGTAGAGGGAGGGGGGGAGGAAAGCCTCTAGCTGTCACTGCGTAGCGAAGCCGCAAATGAAAAACGACAGGGGATGACCCATTAGAGCCTCCACCCTTCCTCTCTCTCCCTCTCCATCCATCCCTCTCTACTCCTCCCAGCTCCTTTTTACGTCCTTCTACCCTCTCACCCTCCGGTCTGCACACTTCTCTGCTTCATTTTCCCTCTCTGAATCAATTCTCCTCTCCCTTCTCTTTCTCCTGGCTCCCCTCTTTCCTCTTTACATTTGTTTCTCTTCTTCCTTTTATCCCTCCTCGGGTTTCCTCCTTTCCTCTCCATTTTTCTGCTGTCCCATATCCATCCTCATCTTTCCCCTGTAGCCTCTTTTCTACTCTTCCTCTGAGTTTAACTTGTCTTTCTCCTCTTTCTCTCCTTCCTGCTTCTCCTCCTCCTCTGCAGTCCACTCAACAACGCCCAGCCTGCTAATGACACTGAAATCGATTCAGTGCTCTTAATAGCGGACAGATAATTGTAGAAATGTTTTTTCTCTCTGTGTTGGGCAAGGCCGTTTGGTGAGGTGTGTGTGTGTGTGTCTACAAGTGTGTGTCCTTGTGTCTCAACCCTGCATTAAAACAACTGTATTCTTCATGCACTCTATACAGTTAAATATAAAAAAGCAGCAGTTTTGTAAAAAATAAATCCCGCTTTGTTCCGATAACAGGACGCTTTTTCTCTCTGATTTGACAAATGAATAGAGAACGATTTCCAAGAGCTGATGAATGTAGTGGAGAGGTACTTCTGTGTGTGAGCCTGTGCATGTATAATTACATATTATATTAAGGGTCCCTACTTATAGATAATATAGTACTATAAACTAAAACTAGTGCAGTCTAATACAACCGTCCTGCAATAGATTCTCCCTTCATGAAGCTTGTAATGTTCAGATTAGAGAGGTGTTGATTTAACTTTAGGGTCAATATGGAGGCTGCCGTATGTGCTGCTGTTGAACTGTATTGGGGTGGACAAAGTAGTACAAACACCTGACAGTATAACTAAGTACAATTCAACAGCTACACAAATAGATGCTGCAGCCCTGTTTATTGAGTTTGAGTTTTGATACCTGAGCCGTTAATCTTATCCGCATCAAGTCAGTAAGTCTATAATCGATAAGCCTGTTCAAAGATGTGGACTGGTGACGAGCTGTACAGCTTTTACTGTACATGACAAGCGTGACGAAAAAGGGACAACCGGCCTCTGCCACTTTAGATGTACTGTCCCGTCACGCAAATCTATAAAAACCTTTTTATTAAACAAGTGTCACTAATGCACATCGCTGCTTTGAAAAGTTTTGATGCGAAATATTCCCAGGGGAGTATTCCCCATTTTGTGTTGGTTATTCATCACACACTCGGTGTCTAAAGGACTTTATCAGCAGCAAGTCAGTCAATAATCAATCATCAATAATCAATAATCAAGCTTGTTAAAAGATATAGACTGGTGATTAGCTGTAAAGCTTTTTACTCATGACAAACGTGACAAAAATGACACAAGCTGCTAATAAATTGAGAGCATATTTACAAAGGTAGTGGACCCTCTATATGTGGATTAAAAGATGCAAGTTTCTTCATGTTGCTGCTAATAGACCTCTGGACTACAACAGGCCTGTCAGTGTGACAGTCAGAGCGTGACAAGGCAGATCATTTAGCTAAACAAAGTGAAGCCTATGATCTAGTCCAACAAGATATACTCTTCTGCCTGCAACATAAATCCAACACCCTTTTCTTCAGGGCTGACAGTGCTCTGGTCACTCTTCTGTTGCGATGCCTGCTGCCACACCACTCACCTGAAACCTGTTCTGTAATTTACTGCTGTTCATATTCGGTCTGACACTGACAAATAGCTTTTTATGTCCAGTCATAATTCATTGAGACTACCAAGTAGAGAGCACTCAGTGCACTGTGGCCGATTTAGTTCATCCCGTTTACTTTATAGGTTAGTTGATAACATGCAGATTTTTTTTTTTAACCTATAGATCATTTGATTGGTTGAAGAGTAGGGAGAGTTTCAGTCAACCAAAATTCCTTTTGGTTGACTACAGCCATAGTTCATATAATTATATATTTTAAATGGCCCCCCCTTCACCCCAGAATCCAAAATGTCTCCATGTGGGGAGTGATGAGGTCAGAGCCTAGACGCCAAATATGAACGCTTTACATGTTCTACATTCACATAATAATCCATTCTACAAGAGCAGGGTGTCTGAATTGATTGTCTTGCCATTAAATGTAGCTAATGTAGGCATTTATTGTGATTAGCCCAACGGAGAGAGAAAGTCTAATATCTCTTCCAAACTTTGAGACTTTTCACTCGCCGCTGGCTCTGCTCTAGTTGGCACTACTTTTGGTTTTCTCCAACCTCAGCCACGTGTAAAGGCTTGTTTTTGTGAATAGTTAGTTTGACACGTATCGGTGAAAACCATCAAACCGTGAAAATGTTTATTTTTCGGTGCAGAAAAAAGAGAGATTGGCTTAAAAACACATTCCACACATAATCTACTGTAAAGACCGAAGGTTCCTCCAGGACACACGCTAAGTACTGCGGCTGCTGCCCGGCGAAGGTCAGGGCGATCTGTTCTCCCAGGGGTCATTGCTGCATCCTATGTCATGCGACCATGTGACTGCATGACGCACAAATCGCCTACTGACACCCAGATGAACACACACATGCACAGAGCAAAAGGCAGAGCCACATAGCGTGGCCTATGTGACGGACGCACCACAAAGCTTTCTATTCACATGCACAATATGAACGCATACACACACACACACAAGGTCACATTGTGTGTTGAGGGCGATTTCTTTGCATTTGGATTAATAAATCATGATGCACCGAAACATAAAGCTTGTGTATGAAATGTAGGCTGTAGGTAACCTGCTGCTGTCTATTGGGTCAAAACGGGTCTGTGTCCTTGAGTTATTATTTAAGTCAGTGCTAATTGAAAACATATTTACTCTCATGTGATTCCCCTGGCTTTACAGAGTAGATAAAGAAAGTGTGTCGGAGTGAAGAAGAAGAAGAGTTTTAGTGTAAAAGACGTGCCAGAACTGAGATAGAGGAAGATATATGAGAGTCGAAGGGAGAGGATTGGAGCAAATAGAGAGTTGTGCCACAGGAGAGGAGAACTGACATCAGGGGAAATAAATAGAGAGGCTGAGAGGACGAGGAGGAGGCAGAGTTTATTTACACCACAGCAGGGAGTGTGTTTGCCAGTGTAAGCGGGGGGTACGACCCCCCCAGGCTACTGTTTACACGGCCACCGCATTAAAGAAACAATCTGCTTAATTAATGCCGGGGTTTTTAATCTGCCCTATTTAAATCAATGCACAAATGCCCCCATCATTACAATAGAGACATTGATTTGTTGCATTCTCCCCAGTGTACGGCTGAAATGTAAAATACCTTGTGACGATTATTAAATCATATTGATTGAAACGTGCTCCTTTGCTCCCGTTCAGAGCGGCACTCAGGTGATGTATGTCTCAATTTTTAATTAAAGAGTCGTTGCTCTCAAGTTCACAAAGACGTATATCTTCTGTCTAATTAGAAATGACTGCAAGTTGACTTAACATCTCAAGGGCCTCAAAGTATCATAAGTGCATATTGGATATTTTCACCTTGGGTGTCTCCAGCGTGACTATGAGCCACCAACTCGGTACTGCGACTCGCAAAGAAAGAGCTAAAATGAAGATTGTTTGAGCCTTTTCCACCATTCTGTGCAAAATAAATAAATGAATACAGTAAGAAGTTCTGTGTAACTTCTGCCTGGGCCATAAAGTCTCCTGCTGTGTTTTCAGGAAGATTTTTCTTCTTTTAGAGGATGTTGTATGTGACCTTTTGATGCATTTCATTCCCACTCTCTCTCCCCTTCATTCTTCTACATATTCTAAGGCTCTGGTCCACAGTGAGCTTGTTGTTGACCAGTTTGAGCCCTGGATAAACAAATAATTTTTAAAGAACATTAAAAAAAAAAAAAAATGTTAAAAGCACAATCTTGTAGGATACAGATGATGGACAAGCAGTTGACCTGGTGGTGAGACAGACCGCTCTGTCACCGTAGGATCGCAGGTTTTGAAGCTTTAAATGTCAAACCGTGCTTCTAATTTCTCTTCCTGTTCCTCCGGTTTTCTGCGTCGCCTCTCTGAACTCTCTAGAGAAACCGGCTGATGTATGCGAGTCTCAAAACAAATGATCACTGAAATAACAACGTGACCTTGAATTCATTTTCCTTAATAACTCACCGCTTCTGTACCGGATAAAGACTTCTACCATTTAAAACAGCCTACGATGGGATTATTATCAGTAATGGAGATGCTGCCAGTTAGAACATTTAGATTCTGGTCTAAAATCTGATCACGTTAACAGAATGAGTTTTGCTTTGGCGCAGTACTCTTTGACACATTTTGTGAGACTCTGTGTGCATCTCTTCATCCCCTTGTTGACATAATTAAACTAAATGTCAGCATGCTGATGATTTTTGTACCTTTTCAACCTTTTTTCACCCTTCATGTGAGTGACAAAGCAAGAGTGGAGTGAATTGAAAAGACCGAGACGAGTGTAATTTACGACGTGTGAAAGGCCCCACGTATTTGTCGCCCCCCCCCCCCCCCCCCCCCCCCCCCCCTCCCCCCACTCCCTTCTTCCAGCTAACAGAGTGACAGTTAATACGACAGTCGCCGTGCCGTAAACACAGAAACACACAACACGCAGACACACACCGGTTGTTGGACACACACTCGTATTCACATTCAGCGACTCATACACACACATTGATGGAGATTTGTGCTGCCAGGTTAGCTGATGCAGCATCTTCCTCCTCTTCCTCCCAGTGGATTGTGGGTTGAACGATGATTGACTGTCAAAGTCTCGGTCCACTTGTCCTGCTTCTCTTTGGGGACGCGCATGCTTTTAGCTCTATGTATATGTGTCCTTGACGCAAGAAGACGTTTGACCTCTTAAACACACCTGGTGCCCCTCAGGCTGCAGGGAAACACTGAACACCGCCATGCATCACAGTCACTGCACTCCTACACCCTGAGAGTTGACATGAGGGAGCAGTGGGAGAAGACAGAGGGAGTGAAGGGGGAGTGTGACACGGAGGTGGAGAAGGGCAGGGATAAATATGATGGAAAGGAAAGAGGAAAAGAGGAGGGAGAGATGGACAGGTGGTCACGTAGGGAGAGAGTGAAAGGTCACACTTCAGCCCCACTTTACATTGTCCTTGAGAAATGAACCCTGCTTCATCTGTCTTCAAGTGCTGAGTCATGAAAGAGTGACGGTAAAGGCTTGAAATGTTCCTCTGAAAAGTTTGTAGCTTTAGACATTAGCTGTAGTCAATTAATGGAGACTCATTAACAACTTAAAAATGTGTCAAAGATGTCCATAAAGCATGTTCCCAGACCACTGCAGCAGCAAAGTCCTCTTCTCCACTGTTGATCCGTGTGATCACAGTGTTTCACTCAACTGTTGCTTCACCAATAAATTTCTAAATATGCAACTTCTGTCAGAACGGTGAAACTTTGAAGAGACGATAGAGCAACATGAAAGTTGCATATTAAATGAGTGTTTGTAGCAGCAGTCTTTAAAAAAAAAAATATATATATATATATACATATATCTAGAACTGAAACAATTATTTAAATAATTAGCAAATATTTTGGTAATCGATTAAAATGTTTAGTTGGCTAAACATTACCAGCTTCTTCCAGATTTGCATCTTTTCTCTGTTTGATATCAAAGTAAACTGAATATTGGATGAAATGGTCCGACAAAGCAAGACATTTAGGAAATGTTTGGACCCTTTTCACGATTTCCTGACATGATTAATCAAAATAAATGATTATGTATATTATTAATGACAAATATCGTTAAAAACAGCCCTAGAAATATCACTTCAAATGTTATTTTACTCACCATAGCTGGCCCATAAGATGCTGTTAAACTCGCTAACTAAGCTAAACTCATACATCAGTTGTTGTTTCCAATATTGTTAATTTAATAACTTTTAACTCTTAATCTGAAATCTTCACTTTTGTTGCTGTGACACTGATTTCATACGTCAGGGTTTTTCCCCAAACCGAGAACGCTTGCTGTGGAACGAAGACACGTGATGCGGAACACAAACCGAAGTGTAGATAACCATAAATAACAAATGCAGAGTTCTTTTTTTAAACACTAAGTTTTGTAAGATTAAGCTGGTAAATGATCCAAGAGTAAAGTGTATTGTAGAAAGCACCCAGTCACTTTAAAACATGTAAAAGCTATAGAGCTAAAACATGTCCCTGTGCTGATTACTCATAGTACTTGTGTGCATGTAAACACATTTAATAGTGTCTATATGTGAGCATCATGTAATGTGTAACTGAGTACATAGGCATATGTATGAATGAGTCTATTGTGCAGCTCTCATCTTTGAAGCTGCTTAAATCTTTTTTATTTACGTCATGACTCTTGAACTTTTGGTGTCATGACACTCACGTGGAGAAAGGGATTTCAGTGTACGGCAGTATTTCATGTGCGGTTAATCCTGACCGAGCACAGTTACTGAAGAGCATTATCTGCTGCATTAAAAAAAAAAAAAAAAAAAAAAAAGGTTGTGTTCAAACACAAGCGTACAAATGATCCTGACTGAAGGATTTCATATGAGAGAGAGGGAGGCGTGCTCAATACTTAATGAGCGCGAATGGAAGTTAAAGTTTCGTGAGAACTCGCCACTCAAAACCCGGTGAATCTACTTCAGCAGGCCGTCACAGCTGTGGTTTGATCAGATTTCATTTACAGTGGCCTCAGTGTGATTCAAATTCCTGATTGGTGCATTGAAGCATGTGACATCACCACAGCTCACCAAAACTGTGCAAATGGTCGGCAAATGTGTGTGACGATGGCTTGTATATTTACAGTCATAGGACTGAATGACGAATACAGACTACCGCCCCCTGCTGGTGTTGAGAGTCATTATCTCTCACGCAGGCACAGAGCGTACGTGCTAGTTGGCCTTTGGCTGTTATCTCCGCGGTGTATTCAGGTGCAACTTTTAGGCCACGACACGGGCAACGTGAGGCTACGCAACAGGGGGCCTCCGTCGCAGCTAGTCAGTTTGGTGTTTCTGCGCCTTAAGAGGCCTAGACCAAAAGTATGTGGACATAAAGTTGCAGGATTTAGTGGACCCCCATCAGGACACATTGCACAGGATAAAACAGAAAATTGTTGTGCCTCAATGTTCAAATCACACCGTTGTCTCACGGCAGAATAGGTGAGAGCAGAGAAGAAAAAGAGGCAGGACACAATACCACGGGGAATAGAGTTAGAGGATGCATCTTGTGTCCGAAAGAGAGAATAAGAAAAAGAGAAGACGTGGCCCGAGAAAAGAGCAACATGCAAAGAATGGACGGTGACGGAGGCTGAGGAGGAGAGCAGGGATCCCTCGCTGTATAGATGGAGCGATGCAGAGGCAGTGACGGAGGTCTTGCTGCTGAGGGGGGACTTGTGTCAAGGCGGCAGGAATTAGGTTGGCCTTCTCCTCTACACATGAATACTCCTTACACACTCATAAATACACTCTGCCGTGCCGTTCTACCTCCAGGTCTCATGGCTTCCCTCTCCCTCTCTCGCTCTCATTCCCTCTTTATTTGTCATACCCTCTCTCTCTGAGGCCACGTTTAGGATGTAAGTGTAATATTAAAGTATGTATCACAACACAAGGTATGCACATAACAACACTGATGGATATACTCTATACTAGACAACATAGTACATACTGGTCCAAAAGAATAAATAACAATTTAACGGAAATGATGAGAGCCAAAGGAGAAAAGAGATGTAATAAAAATCTCAAAATCTCTCCCACGTGCCTGTCCCTTTGACTCAATCTCTCTTCACCCTTCCCCCTCCCATCCCCGATCTCAATCCTCCCTCATCCTCTCCTCTCTCTCTCCCCTCTCTTGCTCTTCCTCCTCCTCCTCCTGCTGCCCCCACCCTCGAGCCATGACCCTCTCCTCCGCCTCCTCCTCCCGCCCCCCTCCTGACCTCTCTCCCTCTCCCTCGCTGTGCCTCCCTCCACAGTCTCTCGCTCTCTCTCTCTCTCTCTCTCTCTCTCTCTCTCTCTCTCTCTCTCTACCCCGCTGCCTCCCTACCCATCTCTCCCTCTCTCCATGCAGCGGTTTGGGCTCCACCCCTCCCTCCCCCACCGAACGAATGACACAGTCGATACCATCCTCAGCCCCCTCTCTTTCAATTTCTATGCATCACTTTTCCTTACAATCCAGCTCCTGCGTTTTTTGGGGCTGTTGACTCATTCAAATAACCTCCTCTTCCTCTTCTTCTCTTTCTCCAATCGAGCCGCTTTCTGTTGATTCATTCAGTCTTTCTGCTCTGTCTCATTCAGCTTCTCCTGATGTTCATCTGTCCAACTCTTCCCATCCTTTTCCGTCTGCTTGTGATGCTGGGAATATTTTAGTGTATACTATGCAGCTCTAATTAAACAGTAAACCATACAGTCGGTTGAAATTGGAAGTTGCCTCTAAGCTAATGTTTTTAATTAGTGCCTTTTTGTTTCTCCATCCTTCTTCTGTCTGTCGTTGTGGAAGTAGGAAAGCTTCATTGGCTGTATGTGTTCAGGAATACGGTCTATTCAGAACTATAAAACAGTCAGGCGGACAGACATCCATCCCGCCAGCCAGCCTGCCTGGCACACACCATTTGTTCCACGATCACTTATTTAGTAGCCTGTCTGTCTGAAAAGGGATACAGATAAAAAAGATCTTGAACCTGCTTCAACAATAAATACTGAAGCATTTAATACTTGTTACAACACTTTTATTTAGTGTTTCATGAGAGTAGAGTCCATTTAGAGCTAAAATACGCAACTTTTTTATGAAATCATTAAAATCACGATAGATGGATGGATGGATGGGTGGATGGATGGGTGGATGGATGGATAGATAGAGCAGAACTCTTCTGTACTAATCTTACAACCCCTCAGATTTATTTTGTTGGCCTTTAAGTGGGGGGGGGGCTCCACCTCGACCAGCTGCAGCACTAAACTTACTTATTGACGTGGAAGTTGTAGTAGTTATTAATTATAATTTATTAATATGATATATATTGATATGTTAGTCAAGGACCAACCTTGTGCACAACGAGTACTTTTACTTACTTACGTACCTACTGATATTTTAAGTATATTTTTCTGATTATATTTTTGTACGATTACTTCAGTAGGTTTTGTTTTTTGTTTTATTTAAATGTGAGTATTTTTACATTGTTGTATGGTACTTTTACTGAAGTAAAGGATCTGATTACTTGTTCTACCACTGCACACCCCTCAGTTAGATGGTAACTTTGATGTTGGAGCAGGATAGGATTATATTTTGATAATCAAATAATCATGAAAATATATTTTTCATGCAAAAATGGCAGAAAAGGCTTTTTTTCAGCCTCTCAAATGTGGAGATTTTTCTTCAAGTGAACGTCATTGGGTTTTGGACTGACAAAATAAGTCATTTATAGACATCACCTTTGACTTTGATGAACCTGGATGATAATTTTTCACTTTTCTCCACAAACGATGAATCAATTAATGAAAAATAATGGTTAGTTGCAGCGAACTGCACACTCTTGTTCTGGTCGAAGCAGTAAATTGAAATTTATACTCACTTGACTTTTTTTTACAATTGACACACTGTGACAACTGTAAAAAGAGAGTGGCATTAACAACGATGACGGGAGAAAGAGGATCTTACTGTTATTCAGAAAAAGTGGGAGGAACGAGCTCGGTAATGAAGATGATGAAGGGGCGGCGGGGGAGGGGCGTCTGTCATAATGCAGGGTGTTCACTGTGTTATTGTCTGGTCAGGCTGCAGACTTGATGGGTTTAATCAAATAAACTGCTCCACTCGACCCGTAACAAAAGCCTCCACAGCAGCCGCATGCAGCCTCTCACCCTGCATTCCACTCATAACACAAAACCCCGTCTCGGAAACTACACAAGCTGAAATAACCATTTTTTGGCCACAATGTTATCTTGTACACCCTCATTGTAATTGCTGGCACCCGGGAAGGCGTGCAGTCAGTGCACGGCCCATGGCTTTTATACTACTTAAATGATTTGAGGTCTCATTATTTCCCTCCCACCAGCAGACAGTTTCCAGATTATTTTCTGGTGTTGTTTGCTGTCACAGTCCCACTGGCTACAGGAGGACAGTACCTGTCCCCCAATGTCACTCAAGCTGTGAGACAGCTCTGGCTGTAATGAAGTGACATCCTACTTTTCCGCAAAATGATTAATTTAGCAAACAATTCACAATAACATGAACGCTTTTCGTAACGTAGAATAGACAGCAAGTGCCCTGCAAGACATAACATCACTGTGAAGCTGAGACCCCGTCAGGGAGGTGTTGAAAGACGATTTGTGAGGCTGTAGTTCGTGTCGTCGTCATAGTGGACGGCATTATACTCGAGGGTGTTTTATAATGTTTTGTGCCCGCTCTGCACAAACACATGCAGCATATTGCAATTCAAGAATAAAACATCATATTTTCATGAACCATTAAAGAGCAGGACAGAAGTGGAGACGGTTTCTAAGAATCTCATACGTGGATGTGGCTTCTTCGTGAAGGAAGCCTGCCATCTGCTGGGCATTAACAGTAGCCATGAAATGTTAATGCGCTGTGAATATGCAGTGTATTTATGTGTCTATTCAGGACACCAACACATAAGAGCAATCATATAACATCTGTAATGTTAACTCACACAGAGCTCGAGCTCTCTCTCATCACTCTTCATATCTGCCGTGTTTACGTTGTCGTCACACCAATAAGGTTCCATCGGTCACGTGTAGCGAACACACAAGAATGACGAGGATGATAATAGAAACACGATGTTGTGCACAGTGGTTGTAGCTTTTAGGCGGTTTTATATGCCAAAGCTCAGAATTACCCTTCTTGTTGTGAGAATATTCGTTTGACAAAGTTGTTTTTCTGGATTCTTCTTCTAATGTTCTCCTAATGTTAAGGGCATCCAGTTATTATGATCACAGAATCACAAGCTTCCTTGGGTGCCTTTATGCTTATGGAAAACCTTTTATTAGCAAGCAATAGTTATAGCTATAGTGAAACAGAAGATACAAATAAGAGGGAAATAGAAGAGACAGGGAGGACCGAATATAAAACGAGGATAAATAAGATACAACCCATGAAGTAAATGAACAAGCGGGGGGGGTTTCAAAAGTATATGAAGACATATTCCAAGAGTGCTACATAGTTAATGTGTCCATATCACAAACTGCAGGTCAGTTTGGTTTCATGTACATTGTTTTTGAGATATTTCTTTCTTTCGTTGACTAATATTCTAACATTCCAGACTGAGGTTTGTGGATTATCCAGTGTCACAGATACATAGTTTATGGAAAACCACATTGTTATTTAGTTATTCAGATTGCAGATATGTGAGAATATGGACATATTCAGTGACAGCTAAACACAGCTCGGGGTTAGCGGGGAAATGTGTGATTTAGGTGGGCTGAGCCTCAGGCCCTAAATGTCCTTGTTGACAGATTTACTTTTATATGTAGATTTATGTACGACCTCCAGAGCCCACCGACTGCTGTACGTCTTTGTCCACACGTAATAAATATGCGCTGCAGTTTGTACCTTTGTGATGTCAGCGCGTCTGTAACTTCATCACTTGTTACTGTGAGGAAATGTCCGTCGGTCTCTTATCACGTCCCACTAAACCGCAACCGCAACAACAGTTTAGCAACAGCAAAAGATGTTTGTCAATCTGTGAAAGTGAGCCTCTCCCTCTCCTTTCAGAGGATTCATCATCAGAGAGCGGCAGTGGAAACGGCCTGCCCGCCCTGACCCCTCCTTCCTCCGCTGTAACGGACGGTGCCATAGTCAGGGAAACAGAGGTCGTCAATGGCAACGGCGGCCCCGCCCCGCTGGACTTCAGCACGCCTACTTCCTCCTCCTCATCGTCCGAGGACCAGCAGCCGATGAACCTGAGCGACCCCCCCCCTCAGCGCCTGTCCACCTCACACCTGCCCGTCACTGTGTCGGCGGCGGCGGCGGCGCTGCTCGGCGCTCTGCATCCCAACGCGCCCGAGGAGCTCCGCAGGAAGTATCCGCTGGCTGCCAAACCTCCGCTGGCTCCACACCCGGCCCTGCCGCTGCCGCACACACACACCTCTCACACACATAATGCACACACTCCCAACACACACTCCCAGTCCCACACACACACCGCAGAGCTGCGACTGGACCGAGACGGCAGGGATTATGGGGGCAAGGTGAGACCGCGCACACACACATTCATACTGTGCATACATATACACACTAGTGATTGTTTACAGTGAGATTTAGTTATGAAGGAGTTAATCTGACGTCATCATATACAGTACAGACAAGTGGTTCTCAAATTTGTTTTCAATAATGTACCCCCTTGTAAGTATTTTTTCTTCCAAGTAGCCCTTGTCCAACGCAAAACATATTCAGGAGGAAAAAAACTATATAAAGAGCTACAATTCAGCTCAGTTTAAAAACAGAACAAAACAATCCAGTTTAATATCAGTTTGTAAACTTTAATAATTAATTATTTATTTGTCTATTATCTTCTTGTCCCAATTCCCAAAAGTCCAACATGATGTTTTCTTATGTCTTGTTTTGTCCGACTAACAGTCGAAAACCCAATGATACAGAAAAAAAGCATAAAATCTTTACATTGAAGAAGCTGGAACCGGAGAATCTTGACATTTCTTGCTAAAATAATTACTCAAAACGATCAATAAATTGTGAAAATAGTTGCCGATTAATATTCTGTCCATTTCTGCACTTTTTCCAAACACAAATTTTAAAAAATGACCTTTTTGTTGGCTAATATTTGCCTCCATGATGTCTGTTGAGTGTCTCCACCGAAGTCCTAAATCTTTGTTTTTAAGGACCTTTTCAACGACAAGCTGTCAGATCTTAATGCGACTCCTCACTCATGTTTTATTAAGGACAAGTTGACTGGAACCATGAACCACTTAAGCCCATAAATAGTAAAAGCATGGTGAACGAGTAACACTGTACTGTAACACTGCGCGTGTGTGTCCAGTCCCCCCAGTACAGTTCGGGTGGCAGCTACGACAGCGTGAAGATGGACTTGGGTGCCGAGGACCTTACCACGGGACGCCAGGTCGGCCCCGACGATGACGACGATGACCACGACGACCACGACGACAACGACAAGATCAACGATACAGAGGGAGTCGATCCCGAGAGACTAAAGGCCTTCAATGTAAGTCAGACACCGCGTGTGACACGATGTCCCCGCTGGGATCAATAAGGCATCACCTTATATTCATTAAGAAAAAATATTGAAGAGCTGACTGTCTGTTCCTCGTTTTAAAAGCTGTCAGTGACATCAATCAGACAATCACTTAATAGCACGGACACACAGAAGACCCTCAAAATAAGAGAAGCCTGTATTGATCCCAGGAGGGGAAATTCAGGTGACGCAGCAGCACAAAGACAGACACACGTACAGAATAGAGAAGTAAAAAATAAGAATAAGGTACTTACAGCTAGTATAAGAGTACAAACTATACAAAAATCATACAAGAATGAACTATACAATAGCATTTAAAGACGAGAAAGAAGTCACACTGAATAATAGCAGTGAGTCTAATATACATGTACACTAGAACAGTGTACACTAGAATAATATACACTATTAGTGTCTGTATTAATATAACACTATAGAAATATAGTATATGATGTGGTAAGACAGTATAACATATTAACATACTATAACATATTACAGTATAGTATAGTATGATGTATACAATTTAGTATAAGGTGCAATGTTATAGCAGTAATAATAAAAATAAGTGGTCAGACCTCTAAAGAGCTAAAAGACGGTGAATACTGGACTTTGCTTATGTTTCTATGGATTGTAAATAAGCAGCTGTTTGCTAACACATCCACCAATATAACTTTATAAGGCTTTAACATAAGTGGCGAGAAATTATGCAGCTTTAACTCACAAAAAAGTAAAAGAAATATTAGCATTACTCATGCCGAATGGCCCATTTCAGAGTCTTTATTATAATATTGGATTCATCACTTTAATGTTGCAGCTGGTGAAGATGGAGCACATTTTAATGGCTTCATATGCTTCTTTCATCTTTTAATAATACATCATGTTGTATATGTTGAATATATTTTGTAATATTAATCTGTGTCTTATTCTGTCAGATAAATGTAGTGCAGTAAAAAGTACAATATTTACCTCTCAAATGTAGTAGAAGTATCAGTAGCAGAAAATGGAAATTGTGTGTAAATGTACTTAGTGGTTTTTCCACCACTGCATATACACACAATTTAAGAAGCGAGGATCATAAAAATCTCCAATTTGCCAATCACTGCAGATTTCCTCTGACAGCTGCGTTGTCTTCCTGCAGATGTTTGTGCGTCTGTTTGTGGACGAGAACTTGGATCGGATGGTTCCCATCTCCAAACAGCCCAAGGAGAAGATCCAGGCCATCATCGAGTCCTGCAGCAGACAGTTTCCAGAATTCCAGGAACGCGCCCGCAAGCGCATCCGCACCTACCTCAAATCCTGCCGACGCATGAAGAAGAGCGGCATGGAGGTACTGCACCTGTTGGTTTGTCTGTGAGCATGGCGTCTTCACAGATGTTTCAATGTTTTCTGTTAGTAAAGAACGACTGACGATCATTTTCAGCATCAATCATTTTTTCAACTATTATTATTGTTTGTTTCTTTCTTTCCTGAAAGTCGAAACACAAACTATCCCTGGATTATTTAGGAATAAGCATGGTATGTTTATGTACGTGATCCTATAAGGCCAACATTCACCAGTGTATAAAACCAAACCAAATATTCTCTCAGAAAAGCATTTGTTCATCGTTTTGTAGACTTTTATCCATTTTGCATTATGCTATATGGACGTTATAAAAGATTTCCGTCATCCCAAAGTAGTGGCCCGAAATCTATTCATAAATTATCTTCAACTACATGATTGTTTTTTCCCTTTCAATATTTATTTGACATAACTCAGTAGTCATAAGTCGCACACTTTGTACAGTCCTAATATTCTGAGAATTTATTCTCCAACAATCATCATGATTGTTTTTTTTCATCTGCATTTTATTAAGAAGCAGCTGCGGAATAAAATGTTCTAAATATTCATTTGATTTAAATAACTTGTTTATCCTTAACGTTGGCTCCATGCATACTCTCCAGTTATTGTTCTCAACTTATATATATTTAGATATCTATCGTGTAATAAATGTGTCTATTATGACACATAATAGGCTGTAGCTTTCACTGCAGTATGGGCGACTAGTAACAAAAGCAACTAACATGTATCATCTTTTGTGAAAAGAAGATAAAATGTGGCTGTAAATGGGCCGTTACTATAGAAACAACACACTCTTGTCAGTTTATTTCTGTTTACAGATGTGACACGCTGCAGAACATCAAGAGACAAACTGACTTTAAGTGACAGATGTGTTCTGTTAATAGGGTTCTCACTATAACCAGCAGGGCGTGTGCAGCGACAAAGATAATCACACTGCAATCTTTACTAGAAAATTAGAAGTAATGATGTCTTCAACAAAGACCCTCATGATGTTGTAATGGCTAAACTTGAACTTGACAGTTCCTCACTAAGATGCTGAGTATCTAAATAATCCAAAACACTTCATGTAGAGGTCAAAGGTTTTCACTGCTTCCTCTTCTTTTTTGGAAAAAGAAACGTAATGTTTATATAATACCAGTGACTGAAAACAAGCCTCAAGTTAGCACATTTGTCTGAACTAGGTCCAGTGGTGGGAAGTAACTAAGTACATTTAAGTATTGTACTTAAGTACAGCTTTGACATACTTGTATTTCCATTTTAAGCTACTTTATAATTCTACTCCACTACATTTCAGAGGGGAAATATTGTAAATTTTACTGCCCTTCGTTCTAAGATAAGATAATATATACTTAATCGTCTCGCAGGGAAATTTGTCTCGGGCTCTAAGTCGCTGCATCACTCAACACACACACGTACACACATACACACATTCACATGTTGAGTGTGTTCTACATCTACTATCAAAAAAGATAGTTATTTGACACTTATAGTTACATTTTACATATACATAAAATTGGCTCCACATTGCTGAACTACAACCTTTGAATACTCTTGCATGCATTTGATAGTGATAGAAACAGAATAATATAATATTCTATAATACACACTTGGACAGGAGCCGTTCTGCATAATGAGTACTTTTACTTTAAGTACATTAAGCTGCTAATACTTCTGCACTGTTACTTTAGTAACATTTTTAATTCAAGACTTAGACTTGGTGTACTTTTTCCAGCAGTGACTTAAGTCCTAGTATACATATTTAATAAATCAACAGTATTAATTTGCCGTACTAAAACACTACGCAGGCTGCCTGGATGTTACTGTACTAATGCAGGAGGCTCGTCTGACGGGAACATTAGTTATGTTGACCAGTCACTGAAGTCTGACAGGCAACAAGCTGCTTCACACTGTAAAGACGAGCCAGTCAAATGTCTCTGCTGCCCCCCGGTGGTGAAGCATCATGTTGCACTTTGTGTTGGTCCTTCACTGTTATTATGACACATTGGGCCTTCAAATACAATTTGCATCAGACTCAATAATCATAGGAAATGATGCTCTCTGGGATTTCTATAGCTTTTTCATATTGTATACCAAAGCATATGTACCGGCACTAACTGAAAGTATTTGTCAATCTAATAAGCACATCAGAGTTAAAAACAGAAAACATCATTAGCTTTCTTATTACCTCCAGACGTCACACAGGAACTATCATTTCAGGAGGCAGAGCACTCTGCCTGGCTGAAAGTAATAATGAAAATACATTTTATTTATACAGCATTTTTCAAAACAAAGTTACAAAGTGCAGGAACAAAAACATTTCAGGACTGCAATGAAATAAATTCAGACAATTACAGCAATACGAAATCAAAAGGGAAATATAATACCCAAAAGTAATGTAAATAATAAAAAGCCATAACAGTTAACAGATGAAACAAATAGAATTGTGTAAAGTAAACCTTTTACTGTTCAGAATTAAAACTGGAAACTCTTTTTCATCTTTTTCTATCTAAAGACAAATGTCTCTTAAAAGTTCTTGCCTTCATGTATTTTTCATGTATTTTTCTTGCCTTCATGTATTTTTCTTGCCTTCATGTATTTTTCTTGCCATGCACAATCAAACTGGATATTTGTCAATAGTCAAATCTGTCCAGTTAACAGCTGATGATGCAGTTTTATGTTCATTAAATAATCACACTCATTCCAGTGTAATATAATCTTTATTTAACTGAATCACGCATCTCGGCCTCATGGCATTCAAGGCTGAAGATGTTTTGTTTATGTCCCGTCTGTTTACAGAGAGAGAGATATAATAATCACCTGCTCTAAGTCGCTCCATCATTTAATTCCATAACACCGTTGTGTTGTCTGCAGACCCGTCCTACTCCACCTCACCTCACCTCAGCCATGGCTGAAAACATCCTGGCTGCCGCCTGCGAAAGCGAATCACGCAACGCCGCAAAGAGGATGCGCCTCGACACCTATCACGTGAGTGCATGTTGGTGTGAAGCTCCTAAAGGCCTCAGACTTGTACTAAGTGCAGAGCGAGAGCTATAGACTACACTGATCTTAATATTTCTCCTACGAACGGACTTACGCCACAGAATATAAATATCTCGGTATCTGGTGGATGAAAAACTCTCATTAAAATGTCACATAGATAATCTTGTGTGCCGACTCAGGCAAAAGTTTGGATATTTCTACAGAAATATAACTAATTTTCCCATGTTTTGTGGGGAAAAAAGGGGTTGTTGAGTTAGTTTTTACATCAGACTTGGACTTCAGTCATGTGATTTATGGGCGTCCTCTTCAACTCCTAAACTTCTGGAGTGTATTACTCACTCTGCCTTCAGATTCATCGCCAGGGATATCTATGGTACACATCATGTATTTTATATGATAGGGTTGGGTGGTCTTCTCTCCAAGAAGGACGTGATACCCACTGGTATCTTTTTTTACCATATTACCTATCAGACACGCTCGACTGACCGGCTCCTGCTTCGTGATCCACAAGCTACGTCTGAACTTTGAAAACTGCTTTTAATTTTAGTGCAACTGACGTGGAACAAAATAAAATCAATTCACTTGTACCTTTTGGAAATTTGATCTTAAACCTCCCAACCTCTACTTACTTACTACGAATGTATTTTACATTTTAGTCATTTAAATTATCTATCTTTATTATTGCAAAATTCTAGGGCTTTTTATACAACTGCATTCTATCAAATTATTTTTCTCTAATTGGAGAGTTTTAATGGTAAAAATAAAGGTTGAATGAAAAAGAAAACGTTTGACTGATGATTTGAAATCGTCTTTCTAGGAAATAATGTCCTAATAATACCCGAAAAGAAAATTAGCAGTGATATTCCTCTTCTCGGGCACAGCCCTACGTTCTTAATACCAGTTGCAGGTTAAACCTCCCAGCATGCTGTAGAGTATTTTGAAAATAAAAAGCCCTCATTTCCTGTTTCCTCCTCCAGGATGAGCAGATCTCTCTGGACAAGCCGTCCAGCGGTGGGGCGGGTCTGAGGGAGCCGGCGTCCCTCGCTCACTCCGCCTACTCCCTGGCCGCATCAGCCTTCTCCTCCCAAGACACCCAGCTCTACATCAACGGGGCCGGCCTCAGCTACGGTTACCGTGGATACCCGGGCCTGGGCGCTGCCATGCAACACCCCGTTTCCCTGACGACCGGCACTGCCGCTCAGAGCAACGGTGAGGATGGGAGCAGAGGGGACGCAGGAAGAGATAGAGGGGAGATGGACAGGATGTCGTAGTTAGAGGGAAGAGTGAATTAAAAAGAGGAAGCAGGCAGTTAGAGGGGAGGAGGGGGGGAGGAGGGGGAGATGGGAGGGAGTGATGAAAAGAAACGGCATCAGCGGGTAATTTGGGGATGAATGAGGAGGAGATGGAGAAGAAAAGAGAGCAGTGAAAGGAGACAGAGCTGCAGATGTGAAACAGCTAACACACACACACACACACACACACACATGATACTGACGTCAGCCTCGCTTAAATATTGAGTTCATTTAGCTCAATTATTACAGGCTTTTCAAACTCTGAAAACTCGGATTTTAGTGGCTTTAGTGTCCATCAGTTTGTGTAACTGTGTGAAGACAGAATCATAGTTTTGAATATAAGATAATTGCGGAGCAGTGCAATCATGCGTAACGCTGTTCATGCTCAGCAAACTTACTAAAGTTTAATAAATACTAATTATTTGTCACAGATAACATGCATATATTAAAATACAACTGAGTATTTTGCTGAATGGTCAACTGCAGATCTGTGATTGCATAATAGTTTTAAATTACGGTCATTATCGCGTCATCACATCTGTTATTGTTGGTAACTCCCATCCGTTCCTGCTACTTAAGGAATTGTAGATATTGGTGATATAAAGTTTAAAGAGTAACTTGCAGGCTGTAAAGTGTCGCCTCTGACTACACCCAGTATCACTGATGGGTGTGATCGGAGTGCTTTGTTGCACCTGTGACCACGCCCAAAAGTGATGTCAGGTTACCGCTGTGCAATCGCCGTGTTCCCGTTCTTTTATTGAGTGTGACTGGGAGCGCCGCTGATCGGGGGGAGCAGCAGGTTTGCAGTGGAAATGGCTTTGTTAACTGATCAGAGCTAATCAGAGCGTTTCCATGAGCACAATACAGGGACGTGCACAGAAATGTTGAGGGGCTGTTGCTCTAAAAAGCTCTTGTAACCTGGGAGCTGGACAAGCTTTAATGCCACAGGTGATGAAAGACATGATATTCCTGCATTTTTCTGTCATTTTGAACTGACTGATCTTTCTCTTTCTCTTCATCTCACCTTTTATTCACGTTATCCTTCCTCTCCGCCACATCTGTTATTTCTCGCTCCTCTCCACCCACCGTCAGGCCCCACAGACCTCAGCATGAAAGCTCTCTCCTCTGCCAACATCAGTAACTCCTCTGCCTCCACCAACAACAGCCTGGGTGGGCGGGGCAGCGGGGGCGGTGGAGGGGGCGGGGCGTCGACCCAGCTCAGCCAACCAGAGATCACGGCCGTGCGTCAGCTGATCGCCGGTTACCGGGAGTCGGCCGCCTTCCTGCTTCGCTCGGCAGACGAGCTGGAGAACCTCATCCTGCAGCAGAACTGATTTGGGGGAAACATGGGAGAACACACGCACACACACACGCACACACACACACACACACACACATTTCCCATTATGTTTGTTTTGTGTCCGTCTGCGGACCGTCTCCGTCCCGTCTCTCCTTATCAATGCCGAAACACAAGACCTCCTCTTGTTTCTGCTCTTCCCTCCTCAAATCTGCCTTCTCTTAGGAAACTGTGGCCACTTTTCATTGTTTGGGAGAAAAAAGTGGGAAAACGGGGACAGAGGGAGACCAATCCCACCCCACCATCCCCAAAACAATCCCCCCCACAACCTCAATCCATCCGATTCTGCCTGAGGATGGAAATAAAATGAGAAAAAAGAGGAGCATTTGGACTGAAGGAATCTCTTCTTCTCCTCTCTGGAAGCGCCTCATAATCAGCACTACACTCTGAGCGAGGGAGTGTGGGGGAGAGGAAGAGAGGAGGAGGAGAAGAGGAGACTGCAAGGCTGTTGATTCTGCTGCTGTGGTTTCAGAAAAAGAAAAAAAAAAAAACTTTGCCTCCTCGCGGGTGGAAATGTGAAGTTTTTGAGTTTTCCCGTGGAGCTCCAACACGTGGAGTTTTGATTGACGGGTGCCCAGGCCAACGCCGTCCTAAGATGATAACAATTTAAAAATAAAAAAAACGACTCCCTGAATTATTACTACTGAAGCTGTTTGTTCAATGACAAGTGTTTTTGATTTGATGGAAGAATTTTTTTTTTTTTTTTTTGGGGAGTCCAGTGAGCATTTGTTTTGTTTGTTTTTTGTTTTGTTTTTTACTTTTCCCAAGTGACTGAAAGAAAGAAGCGGTTTGACCTATCTTAAAAGATAGCACTAAATACGGAAAAGACTTTGAGTCCAGAAGGGGTTTAAAGGATGGAAACTGGAAAAGAAACGAGAAAAAAAAGGAATCGTTTAGTTTTAAACAAAAAAAAAAAAAAAAAGGAGGAGGAGAGAAACTTTTTTTGTGCTCGCTTGTATATAAGCTCTCTGTGTCCTCTAGCACTTTCCCCTCACCTGAAACCTCACCTCCTCCCCACCCCTTTTACCCAGGGAGCAACTTGCTACTTATGCATCCAAGACGCCATGTTGACCACCAGGAAATACCTCAGATCAGACCTGCCAACTCCATTTTCAGTTCCTCACACACACGCATACACACACACTCTGCAAGTGAATGGTAACATTCCCACCAGAAGCCAGTTTACTTCTACTTTACCACCTGATGTCTTCAAGGTTTATATATTTTGGGGGGGGAGAATGAAACTTTATTGCGCAAAAGACCTGTAATGTGGAGACGATGAAGCATTTGAAGAACTGATGTTGTAAACTTTTCAAACACTGACATCTTTAGACTTTTTTTTCTTTCATCTGTGCGGGTTCATTCGTGTGCTGCTGTATATAATCAGTTCATCTTGAAAACTTGAGGAGCTTTGACAGGAGTGTGACTCTCTCCTTAAAGGGGAGGGGGGGTGGAAGGGAGGGGGTTTCTTAAAGGAAATGGGGGGTTAAATGTTGATCGCTGGTGGCAAATTTTACCTCCCGCTTCTACTTTTTACAAATGTAGATGTAACGCCAACGAAACCTCAGCATCGTTCTGTTTAGCACCCCTCCCCTCCCTCTCTTCTTCTTCTCTCCATTGGACCTACTCTTCTTCATGGACCTAAACGTCCCGCTCTTCCTCCTCCCCTCCCTGGTCCGGTCCAGGTTTCAGAGGAAGAGGAGGACTGCTCTGTCTTACTGTGTTTGTCTGTTAAACTCTGAGATGGCCATTACTATTGTTGTTATTATTATTATTATTATTATTATTATTATTATAATTACTATGATTATAATGATGAACTTTCATGTTGCTGCTGCTATACAAAAACCGGACCTTCTGCCATAGACCTAAAACCTCAACAAAGCCGGGCGTTAGCTAGCCGCAGTGCCCCGTGAATACCTGACCGACCAACCAACCTCCTGCTCGACTGCAACTCGACCACAACGAAGCAAAAACACCACAAAGACTCACGGGAGGACTTAAGTGAAAACACTCCTACCTTCATCCACTCACACGTCCCGTCTCTCTCAGACTGGTTGGTTGGTTTCTTTGTTTTTGCTTCATAGGGCTTGATTCATGTTGTGTTTTTGTGACTTTCTAACTGTGAATTCCTTCGACCTCGTTTCTTTCGATTTCTCCCCGTTTTTTTTCATCCTCTGGAGGGATGTATTAGTGGAGTCTTGCACCTTCGCTGTGGTACTCCATATCAGGCCGACAAGTACACACTTAAACCTCTCAAAGGAGCAAAATAGTCCAGTTTGTAATCGTAAAATGTGTTTGATGATAGGACCTTTTGTTGGTTATTTCAATCCAGAAAGAAAGAGAAGAAATGGCACTGAATTACTGCAGATATCTATAACAAAAAAAATAAATAAATGAAGAGAAAGTCAATTCTTCATCATAAAAGTGTCAGGTTTACTTTCAGCCCTGTTGATATGACACCTTATGAAGTTCGTTTGTGTTGTAAGAGCTTGACAATGATATTTATTGGATGCCTGGTTGCCTCTGCAGCCTCCAGTGTACCTGCTGTCCTGCCCAGACTCCAGCCGCAGCTTCTTTGTTGAAGAAATAGTTATTATTGAATACGAGAGATCGATCTTGAGACAGCACCCAGTGAGCTTAGCTTAGCATAAAGACTGGAAACTGAGGGAAGCGGCTAGCATGGCTCTGTACAAAGGTTTAAAAATGCAGCACCTCTTAGGCTCACTGATTAACACTTTATATCTTGAAAAAAAAGAAAAAAGATTTATTGACAGTTATTTGTGGGACTATTTTTTGGCCGTGAGGAGTGACTTCTTGGAGTCACTATGAGGTTGTCAGGCAACAAATAATTCAGCACATAACCCCCCATAAAACTAACACATTTAGGTTTTAAATGTTTTTTTTTTTTTATGGATTAAAAAAGCAATATATAGTGTGTTAATTCCTGAGCTTTAAAGGCACTGGTATGCAGGTCCAGTCTATGCTAAGCTAATGCTAGCTGGCTCCAGCTTCATATTTAGTGTACAGACATGAGAGTGATATCGATCTTCTCATCTAACTCTGCAGAAAAGCAAAATGTCGAACTATTGCTTTGAGGAGTTGTGACTTCGGTAAGACTTGCCTAGTTTTGACTCTCGTACAGTTGCTATAAAAAAAATGTTTTTAAAAAGCCTAAATGTCTGGCTGGAGTTTATCATTTAACACCTAAAGTACAGAAGAGATTGGAAAATGAACAAAAAGACAAGCCTGACTTATGTGCTCCCGAGGCATTGCTGTGTGTGCTGTGCTTCTACTGTGGTTTCTACTCAGCTCGACTGTCATGTCATCGTGATTTTGCTCCTTTCTTTGCACACTGAGCGAAGCAACAGTCACCTGTGATTCGAAAGAGGGGGGGGGTCCTCTCTGAGTGTATGCATGTTTCCCAGGAGGGACCCCCCCCCCCCTCCCCCTGACTTGCACTGCTGAAGTCAGACGAGAGCAGTGAAAGAGGTGTGTTGTGTTTTTTTGCAATGCAGTTGATAATCATAGCATTCGCTGGTGTTTAGATGGTTTGTGTTGGCGGCTCGTATCATACGCACTGGATGACGAGCGCTGTCGGGCTACAGAGGACACGTGAAAGCCGTTCACTCAGGAGGTGTGATCACGCCTCATATCAAAAAAAAACTCCATCCAAACTTTCACTGATTTACATTTGTGTGCAATGTCCGAACCCCCACATCAATTTCAGATTAGTTTAAAATGTTGAAAAATGTAAATTATTTAATTTATGGCAGATTAGATGTAGAATTGTTTAAAAAAAAAAAAAAAAGTTTTTTTTTCACAAAACGGGAAGCTCTGTTTAAAGTGTACGGATCACTGATTGACACGAGAGAAATATGCAAAAAAAAATTAAATTAAAAAAATTACCCAACTAGAGGAGAAGGAGGGAGACGTGTCGGGGTGAAAACACATTTAACAAGACAAATCACTACGATTGAAATTAGTTTATTTCCCTGAGAGTTTAAAAAGATATGATTTGAAATAGAGGAAATCCCACAATATAACATGTTGTGAGACCCACTGAGGTACAATCAATTTTTCCTCTAATTTATGTGTCTTTATTCAATTAAAGAGGGCAGATTAGTTTAGTTTGAGTGTGCTGCGATGGCCTTCCTTAACCCCAACATGAGACTTTGTTGATGACACCAGCGGCCTCCTTCTGTCCTCCGGTCCGACCCTCTCTGTGCTCTCAGATAATGCCAATGTCTTGGTTGAGTCTGCCTGGATTCGACACTTTTAGGAGACGTGGATTGTTCCAGACATGCTCAATCGATCTCAGAAAAGATTCCTTTGGAGGGAAAATCTAAGGACACGCATGACAGGAAACGACACAGTTAATGAGAACAGATCTGTGTGTCATTCTGCAGATGTTTGTCCACTTATCAGATATTATTATCAAGTATCATTTATGTTTAAGATGGACGCTGACCACAGCTGCACAAAAACGCTCCGCAACACCTGCGCAGATGTTTCTTTCTGTGCTTTTAGTCCTATTCGAAGGCTGTAATGTTTCCCAACCAGTAAATAAGTTTGGTGCTTTTTGGAAAACATTGAATCCTCACGTCCAAACGTGCAGATGCTGTGAGCAGTTTGTGCCTGTTGGAGCAGGTGATGTGACGCCGGTCCCTCAGTTAGAAGCAGGGTTGAGTGGTTTTCAATTTCAGCTTCAATTCAGTTGATTTCAGGAAGAATTTCATTCCCAAGATCCTGACTCTCGGATTCAGTCCCAACTAAGCAGATGTTCATGTTACCTCCTTCAGAAATAACTGGCTGCAAACCTTCAACCTCCAAAATGTGTTTTTAAGAGATAAAGGAAATCCTACCATCAGATCAACAGCCAGTCTCTGAGTTACAGTATATCATTTGTTAGAAATGGTTAAATGTAAATTCATCTGCACTTGAAGGACGACATCAGACTTTAAATCAAAATGAAAGGAATAGAGCCACAAGTTGAGTTTGAATCTTAATGCAACAATTAATACAACTTAACCTCTACAGTCTTTCGGGGAAACGTAATTATCATCAGACTGTATATCTTAAACTGCAGCTTGGAGCCTAAAATGAGTCTAAAAGTTGTTTGTTTTTTTGCTCACATTTGTTCTAATGAGGTTTGATCAGGAGAAAAAAGTTTAGTTTCCTTGAGTATATTAAGATGCTGTACAAACAGTGAAGAGGGTCTTATTGCAGACCCCTCCCTCCCCCTTCCTCGTCCTCAGAGTTTGTTTCTTGATATTTTCAGCTAAAAACTCCTCCAGGACAAATTGCTTCTTTGAAATTTGCATATTTCTTTTTCTAGAAATGAGTAACGTTACCAAGCAGAACTGAACCCCTGAGATCGTCCTGACAGGAAACAAAACAAAGTGCCCGAGTTGAGAGAATCTGAAGTGATAATCAAGTAGTCAGAAGAGCCAGATGGGCGGCATTTTGGACTTTTTTTATCTCACTGGTTCTTAAGTGTCAAAGTTCTCCATCAACCTCAGAAAAGACATTCTTAATGTTTTCTACTGGACGTCTTTCTGAGCCCAGGTCAGTTTACTTCAAAGCCAGACAGCTGCAGAACAGCGTCACGAAGAAAAAAATGTACAAAAGAAAAGAAAAAATATGGCAAATGACAATCTTTAGAAAGGTGTAATTTGCTCACTGTTTGATTTCCATGCCTCCCGTCTGTCCTTGGTACCCAGTGGGACAGACGGAGTGTTTTAGCCGTGATCAGAAAACTCCTCCTGTTGTTGTTAACGTCTCCACCGGCTGAGCAAACGGCCCACACATTTCTATTTTTTAGTATTACAAGACTATTATTATCAATGTTCTTCTTAATATTATTATTTATATATATATATATTTTGTAGTGCAAGTTAAGTGGTCATTTTTGAAAACATATTTTGTACAATACTCCCAACAGCTTCACTCTGTATGCCTGTACTGCACATTCCCAACATGGATGTCCAGCAACACGGGGCCTGACCGGCATCACACACATTTATCTATTTATTCGGCCTTAAAGTCTTATTCCACTACGAAATCAAACGGCTTTATGAAGGATATAAGAATGCACACCACACGTTGACCTTTACTGTCCAATAGCTGCTCTGCTTAGTGAGTGTAATGTCCCTTAAAGGTCATGTTTACACACCGACGTGGTTTTAAGATTCACCGTTGATCCAACATTTAAAAAAAAAAAAAGAAAAGGATTAAATCTTTTGAGGCCTGAGGAAGAGCTTTGAGAAAAGGTCACAGCGACTTCCTGACCTCTCAGACTTCAGAGGTGCAGGAGTGTTACAGCTGAGAGCAAATGTCACCTTTCTTACTACAACACTAAATTAAAGGTCCGCGTCGCTGTGACGTGTAGCTTCTGTAAACATGCAGCTTGTCGACTCTGGAGCTTTTAGTCTTTTCTTTTTTTTTTTTTTTCTTTTTAAGTTTCAGATCACATATCCTTGTGTAGCATAGTGTCAGAGTTATTCTGATGCTGTGGAGTTATTAAATCCATTGAGAGGAATCAGAAACTGCTTCAGGGAAGCTTCGAGATTAAAACCATCGACTGTATGAAATATTAAAACCATCAGATGAGCTGTGATGCCGGTCGGCTCCCTGAAATTATCACACACTTCTTAAGCCAGTCTGGTCAGATGCATAGCTCAACACATTATAAAAAAGAAATGAAAGGAGAAAAAGTAATGGACCTTTTTTATTTTTCTATCAGGGCAGGGTGTACAGCTATTGTCAGAATCAAAACATGGCTTTCTGAGCCGTTTTGTCTTACTGGTTTTTTTAAATTTTATTTCTGTTCCTTTTCGGTGGTGCTTTTGATTCCTTAATTTTCAAATTTTTAGCGATATTTGAATCTTTCTGTCTTCACCTGACTTTGACTTTGTACCGGACTCTTGATTGTCTTGATTTCCTCCGACGGGGCTTTGTACCTACAGTAATACCAATGTAAAACCTGTATTCTCCTCATGATTTGACTCAGTGGAAGTGTGATGTTTACATGTACAGATTTTTTGCGATTCTTTCTGATTTGTTTTTGTTTTGTTTTGTTTCCCCTCATCTCTTTATCCTCCTCTCTCTCTCTCTCTCTCTCTCTCTCTCTATCCTCCCTGTTTTCAGTTAATCTGACTCCTTCCTTACACACTGAAGGGAAATGGGACTGCATCTAAACACAATTATCACCATTTCACACATAAGCCTATTGCATGCGGGGACATGTTGACATTTTTTATTTCAGTCGGTCACTTTTCTTCACCAGACTCTTAAACTTTTTTTTTGTTTTTTTATTTATTTTTTTGTTTTTAGTATCCTTTTAGAAATGCCTTGTTAGCATTCACTTAGCATGTGTGCTAAAGGTGCCCCTATGTTTCATTGAGGAAGGCTAACAGCTAGTTTGTGTGTGATTATCAGTGGAGAATTTCATTTTTGTGCTCTGGTGAAGAAACGTCACGCGGCTGAAATTGAAGGGCGGTGCGTCCCCGGACAAAACCGATTGTTTGGGAGGGGGTGGGGAGGATTTGCGGGGTGGGGGGGGGGGGGTCAAGCTGTGTGTTTGATTGGCTCAGAGGGGGCTGACCTTTGACCTCTCGGCTAACTCCACAGCACACAAAATCACAGTGGGGCCACAATGACCCTCCACTGGTGTGACCACGATCTGATGAGATGATTCCTCAGTGAATGATAAGCCATGACAGACCCTGTGCGTCGGGTCTCTTAGTCTATTAGTATATTTAGCAAAACTTTAAACTGCAGAAGGCAAAACTCAACCTCAGGAAGAAAAGAAAAAAAAAGGACATCACTTTTGTAAAAACACGTCTAACTGAAGGCCCATTTCCCTCTCTCTTTGATACCATATAAATTATATCAAAAATTCTTTTTATATTTATTGTGTTTATTATTATATATAACAGTGGATACCTTTTTTCCAGTACCTGTGGCTAAATATTTTGATTCTTTAGAAAAGTGTTGATAATATATGTGAAGCAACTTAAACGATCGAGGAAAAGAAAAAAGAAATCTAGGGTTATTATTTTTCTGTTTGTTGACTACGTTGGAGCGGTACGGGCGTGTTTGTTGAGCCCAACAACGAGAACATATCACTCTGGTCCATGACAAAGAAACCAATGATCGAAAAACTGAGCTTTCTTCTGTGTGATGTCTCCGCTAAGGCTGAAATGTTTCTGGACTTTGAAAAAATTGTGACCATTTAGTTTTGTTTTTTTGTTTTCTCCCAAGCTGTACGTCACAAAGCTAAATATACTAATAAAACGGTGTGCTATCTATCAAACAGCAGCGTTTTTTCTTTTATATTCCTTAGTAACTAAGTACATTTACACGTACAGTTTTGAGGTACCTGAATATTGTTCTTTTAGTGTTACTTTCTACGTCCACTCCTGTGTGTTCTTAGAGGGAAGTATTGCACATTTATATAACCACTATTGTTACTTTTCATTAAGACTTTACTTTTTAAAAAATGCATATAAGCTTTAAAAATGAATTTAGTATAGAAAAGTCCAAAAGCATAAAAACATTTGAAAAAGTTGTGTATCCGGTCTTAGTTTTATCTTCTTTCCTCTCCCATTAATCATCTCACGACCCTTCAGATTTATCTGCTGACCATTTGGAGGGGCCCGACCCCTAGGTTGGAAACCACTGAACTAAACTAGCTATTTGTATATAAAGCAATTAAAACTAGCTCCTATAGAAGAGTATTAGGGCCAGGCATGAGAAGGAAAAATTAGATTTTTTTGAGAATAAATCAGAGGAGGAAGTTGCTTTACTTTTCTTTCTTTTTTCTTTTTGCATTTTGAGAATAAAGTCGAAATGTCAAGAATAACCTTGACATTTCAGTATAAAGTTGAACTTTTGCGAATAAATGAAACGCACACAGTATCCTGAAAGTTCATTTTTATTCTTGACATTTCGACTAATAAAGTCAAAATACGCCATTTTGCAAAATAAAGAAAATCTTCCTCCCTCATTTTTTCCCTCATGCCCTAATACTAATACAGCGTCCACAATAAACTTCTGCTTACACATTGATGCATCAGTAATAACGATCTCATAACGTCGGATACAAAAATATATCACAGTTTCTGCAGAACGAGTACTTTTGATACTTTAAGTACATTTTGTTTATAATACTTTAGTACATTTTCTTAAGAAGTCTGAACTATTCATCATCAGGAGGTTCAAAGCGTTCTCATTCCTGCTTCCTTTTTTAACATGTTCACTGCAGTATCGCACTGATTTACTCAGAACATCCTGGTACTTTGAGCTTTTAACTTTGTGCAGTGAAACTCACCAGCAGTCTGTGATATGGAGACTTTCATTAGACTCCTGATGTAACTGTAGTTTACAGATTTCACAAATTTAAAGCTGCTGTTCCAACGGAAAGATTAAGATTAGAAACTGGAAATCTTTCATGTTGGATTTCAACCAGTTTTAGTCTTTAAACTTGCAGGATTCCTTTAAGAAGATAAAAGCCAACTGTACGAATGTGAGGAGCTGCCGGGTTACTGTCGAAGGAACTACTTTGAAGTAGGCAGTGTTCTATTTTATCATTATTATTGTCAACAATGTGCATGAAAAGACAAAAATCAACAATGTGTTAGTCCTGACTTCCCTACTCTGCCTGCTCACAAATATATAGTTTGGATTTAAAATAAAAAAATAATTAAAACAGCTGGTCACTATCATTTTTAGCAGCATGAAATATAATTGGGGACTATTTTCGGCGGTGTATTAATCTACATTTAGTGCTCTAGTGCAGTGGGTCGCCAAAGCTTTGCAGGGGTCAGGAGGCATTCTTTGATTTTAAGGGGTGCAAGACTTTTTTTTAAATATGTACATATCTACAGTTGGCCTCTATCTCAGGATTTCATCTATTTATGTGAGAAAAAAATGAACTTGTTATTTTAGTTTAGATTATTATTTAAGATATAAACCTGAACACAGGCTGCTATAGTCACAGAGCCTTCGTGCTAAACAGCCTGCAAGAGAAAAGTTAAAATAACCAAAGACCTAACAGAACAATAAGAAGAAAACACTGAATGTGTCCAAAAACAGAAGCCTATTAAGTATGTAGGATTTTTAAAATAAAATAAAAACATAATACAGACAGAGAATTTAATTAAAAGTTCCAATAAATTATGTTAATATTATGCTTTGGAAATAATATGAAATGTACATGAAAATATGGTAGGGGATGGTCAGTTTTCTCAATGACAGAAAAGGGGTCCACTGTTTGGGAACCTCTGCTCCAGTGAGTATTTGGGCAGCAGGACGGTGTGTGTGTGGGATTGAGTGAAAATAAACTGCAGTGTGTGTGTTCGTGGTAATGAAGGAACATGTCAGTGCAGCAGCGAGGCTCAAATGTGTGTTTTATAGTTTTTGTACAACAATAGAGCTCTATGAGGAGGAAGAAGATATATCAGGATCAGATACACACAATACAAACTACTGTAAGTAGTTTTTATTTGAAAAAAAGCTGCTCTTTTACTTTGTCGGTCTGTGTGTTTTTCTCTTATAAAAGGATAGATTTTTAGATTTTTGCTCAATTCAGAACAATACAGCTAAAATAAATGCTCCACCTTTCTTCCCAGAGTCGGTTAAGAGCCGGGTGTCCAGCCGAGCACCATGGAGAGGCAATCAAATGAAAGAGTCTGATAACACTCTGGTAAAGAAGTGAAAAACTCATCAGTGAAATCACCTGCTGAGGTAATCAGTTAAACCTGCTGTGTCCCAAAATGTACCGATTAACGACATATTGTTGACCCATGGGGAGATCACGTTCAAGATCAAAACTTTTAAAGTCCATAAAACTGTTTATTACATGAAGTTAGAAGTCAAAGTGAAGTTTTACATGATGGAACAAAGATAAAATAATACGACAGAGTAACTTGACATACTGTATAAACAGTAGCAATCAGACGGCAGCGTTTACCTAACTTAATGACCTTCAGGGAAAAACACACACACACACACACACACACAGCAAGTGTGAAATAAAAACTAAAATGTACTCACAGTAATATGTATACACACATATATATATATATATATATATATATGTATACATAAGTGTGTGTATGTATATACATATATATATATATATATGTATATATATATGTGTATATACATATATATGTATGTATATATGTACATATATATATATATATATATATATATGTATGTA
>CALSCE010000016.1:3722785-3737785 GCA_943593645.1 Bovichtus variegatus | reverse complement strand
TTGTTGCTATGCGTCACTTTGGATGTGTGTGTGTGTGTGTGTGTGTGTGTGTGTTTTTTTTTTTTTTATAAATAAAAAAACATCTGTTAAACCCTCCAAATGTTACCAGGAGAGAGACATTTAAAGGGAAAGAAGGTCAAAAATATTCAGTTTCTGAACATGACCATGAATCCAGTTTCCACTCTGATCACTGAGACACCCGGGAAATGAAAACTGACCGAGTTTTGACTTCCCTGCTGTCAATGTTCACACATGTCATTGGGAACTAGTTCAGTCAGGATAAATATAATCTCATTGTCTGATGACACCGGAAATCTTGTGGGAGAAATTATGCAATTTGACTTGATGTGATTTCTACAGTTAATATCATTTATATATTTTAACTGAAGGGATTAGTCGCTTAATTGGTTAGTCAATCAACCAATTTCCATTTGGCAGATTTTTATTGATTTACTGTTTTTATATAATTTTAAAATGTAATATTTTTTAGTTGGTTCAGTACATGATAATTCCTCAACTACTGTATTTTAACAATTGATGAATAGTATTTTTATTTTATTTTTAAAGCAGAAATGGCAAAAATCCACTGCTCCAGCATCTGAATCTTTGTCTTTTATGATATTGAATTAAATATATTTAAGCTGTAGATTGTTGGTAGGGCAAAACAAGCAATTTGAATAAGTCAACTTGAGTTTAAAATAATTAGGTCTGCTGTAACGTTATCAATACGTCTGTCGATTCTTTTGTTGATGATTTGATCTGTAAAAAACTGACTTATTGAAACATCTGGTTTTGTCCGTCCAAGAGTCCGAAACCCAAAAATATTTAATTTAATGAAGACTAAGAAAACCAAAAATATTCACATTTTAGAAGGTGGAACCAGGGAATTATTTTTTATTTTCTTTTGTAATTTTTCTGATTTTATAAATTACTCAAATCAATCAATTATCAAAATAGTTGCATAGTAATCATTGGTTGTTTCTAATGATGAGAACTAAAAACTCCCAGAGAGCCTCCTGGCAGTGAAACAACCTCTGCTGCTGAACCAGCCTAGAGCTAAAAGTAGGTGCGAGGCTGCAGCTGCAGGTCCTCCATTATTCATTCTTCAGGGTCTCATCATGTTTCAGCTCCAGTTTGACTTCTCTGTCTGCTGCCGATCCCACACGTCCCACTGTCCTCGAACGCAACACGGAAGGACTTCAGAGTAATACTAACTTCACTGATTTCTTTAGGATACGTGAAGCTTTGTACTTTGATACAATGAGGAACTTCAAATGTGACACAAACTATTTTAAGCCTAAAAATAAGACAAAAGTTTGCTAGTTTCTTTTTATAGCAACCAAAAAGATCAAAGCGTCTGTGTCTTTTTATAATTATCCAGTTGTGACTTCACTGTTCTGCTATTTATGATGTCCTGTAGCATGACTGTAAAATTCCTGTCAGGAGATAAGCTCAGTTTCCAGGCTCTCCTAATGTCCCGAGAGGTTTTTATTATAATAATAATAATAATAATATGTCCACCCAAGTTATATTAAAGAAATATGACCACCACCTCTTAGTACAACGCAATTCAACTGCAAAAACTGCAGCCTCCAAAATGATTATACAGTTCTTTCAACACGTTTCTGAACTTACATTTGTCGGATAACTTCTGTTTTCCAATGTTTGGTCTTAAGGATAAGTGAAGGTAAAATTAGCCTCCAGGCTTTTTGTCTGATCTTGTGAATTACACCCAGCGTCATTGAAAGAAAAATAATTACCTTTTTACTTTATTTTTATTTACTTTTGTTTTACTTACTGTCAAGCTTCTTTGAGTTTCTAGAAAAACACTACAAAAGTTAAATTTATTATTATTACGTTAACACCCATAAGAAAAAATACACGCATGTCACATTTATTACACAAAAAAAAATTTTTTGACAATATTTTCATAGTGTATGTTTTGTGGAAACCTACTCGATAACGCCTCACAAGAGTTTCAAACCATTTTTAATTAGTAATTTTATTTCTCCTGTGATAAAGCTCTATGATATTAATATGGTGCTCAATAATCGTTATTACATGTCCTTCACCAGTGAATGTATACACACTTCATAGTGTTTGTAACACGGCAAATATCGATTTTTATTTCTCTCTCAATCTGCTGATTAGTTAATTAATCATTGAATCTATTTTTATTTTTTTTAAATGTTCTATAAAATGTCAGGTAATGATTTAAAACTCGTCAAAACAAAACAATTTTAATCTAATTTAAAGGGCAATTGTTTCAGCTCTTGTATTTTCTTCTCCTACTTGTTTTTGTATCCTTATGATATGATATTCCCATAGAAACTTGTTGAGTTTATCGGGATGTTATCTTCGCAGTGTTCCTCCGAGTTTTGGTTTAATCTCAAATGTATCTATATATAGAATATAGAATAGATCTGTATCTATTCTAGGACAGTATTTCTAGGTCTCTGCTGTTTCTTGAGTAGCTGCTTGTTGTTACTGTCAGTGAAACTTGAGCGTCAACAGAGCGGACACGCCCTCCCGATAACTTAAAAGTAAATAAAGGCCAGTTTCTGTATCTGAGCCAACAGGCAGGACTCAACAACACCTTAACTCTTAAAAGTCTGTCTGTCTGTCTGTCTGTCTGCACATATGTATATAAAATATTGATGCAGAAATACTCGGGTGTGTTTTCAGTGATCGTGCTTTTGTTTGTGTTAAATGTCTGATCTTTCTTCGTCGCCCTCGTCTGTGCAGGTGGTACTATGGGAACATAAACCGTGTGAAAGCTGAGAAGCTGCTGCTGGCGTCCCAAAACAAAGATGGCTCCTTCCTGGTTCGCATCAGCGAGAGTCACAGTGATGAGTACACAATCTCTGGTGAGTGGCTCCGTCCATCCACAACTGTGACCTTTTCTTTCCTCGTTTTCTTTCTCTTTCTCTGTCTTTTCTTATTTATTACACTTCCTTCTTCAAACCAGGCTTCACACTTCCACTTACTTAATTCCTTCTTGTTTTTTTTGTTTGACTCTAACTAGTTGTAAAAAAAAAAGTGTTCTGATAATTTACATAAAAGGTTTTCGATTAAGCTGATATTAAACTCTTCGACTTTCACGATATGGAATTAAAGATATTCAAGGAACTCCATGTTACGGTGGCTGAGAAACTAAAGGTAATAAAGAGCAGCACATGTATAGAGGAGTCATAATGTCAAGTTATACAGCAATATCTAGCTTAAGTTTGCTAACATTAGCCACCATAAGTTAGCCGGTCACTCAAGATCAAGAAAGTGTGCAGCAGCGAACCCTGAGTGCATAGATTATTATTTCTGATGAATTCAACTTTTGCTTTACCAAGGTGAAAGAAGTACTCGTATTATTAAAAGTGTTGAAAACTAAAGTATAAGGTTTTTCTAAAGACGCTGTATATCTAAAGATGACTCATGGTATGTAATGTTATACACTTCCTGTCTTCTAAGTGGGCGTGGTCTAACGTATTTATATCTAATTTTGTTACCATTAGATATTTACACGGCTTATAAAGCATTATGAATATTAGTTAGCGAGGGCGTTTGTGAACGTTGGTTGATCTTAGCTTAACATTTGAACCCAGTCCGACTTAACATTAACACGCTGTGTTGACAGATCTCGCGAGAGTGTGTTGCGGACAAATCGGTCTCAAAGGAAGTTGATTAACGAACTCAGACCTGCCGTTCGTCTCCCAACGTGGTGGCCAGTGGCAAATCCAAAACTCTAAAAACTCAATGTACTGCACACTGTAGAGCAGAGTCCAGCTTTGCACCTGCAGAGCGAAGTACCGGAACCGACCCCGCAATTATCTCCCAGTCGAATCTGGACCCGACGCGGCTGATTATGCTCGATAATATTAGTGTATTTAGATGTTAAAAATACTGCACAATCATTTTAATTTTGACAGAAAAAATTGCCTGCATATTTACCTGTACTTGTGAATTTATTTAAATGTATTTTATTTTTTTACCCGTTGCACAGCTTTTTTGCGGGTTAAACAACCGAGTGTGTGTTCTTTGTGTACTGAATGATTTCAGACAGTGTCGGGTTGATGCTGGAGATTAATAGCCAATATCTCCAGTGACGCCAGAAACACGTAATCAGCAACTAAACCAAGTGCTGTTGTCTCATTGAGTGACAACAGAGTTTCTATATTTCTGTACTTGCAGCGTGTTTCTTTATGAATTTGCTTGCGATTTTATTTAGCTGCAGGATTTCTTTCCTAAATGCAACATGTGCATGGAAGCGTGTCTTAAGTTGCTTTGAGCTCTCGGCCACCGTACCGTGTTCTTCACCTCCTCTCTGTTTCTCTTCCTGCCTCCATCACCCCCCTCCTGCTACCACTGCCCTTCTGTCTGCGTCATCCTTAATCTCCCCGCCTTCGATTTGTCTCTCTGCTGCCACCATAGAGGGCAGGAGGTGACTCAACATGCCCTCAGGCAGCCATGTTGGAGGTCGATGGAGGCAAAAAAAAACGACTGATTACAGCTTTGAACTTGACTTGTGTTGATTTTTCGGATTTGTTGCTGGTTATTTATTTATTTTTTTCCACAGACTGACTGCTTTTGTGTTCGGATGATGGGAAACTGACAGTAAACTAACAACTGTCACAGTCCAGTGTTGCCAGATTTTGTGCGTGGATGTGTCCATGAGTCCATCTGTGTGTTAACATGAGGGAAATGGGAAGGGATAAACAAACTGCTGCCAGTGAGTTTCACATGAAAGATGTGTGGCATCTTTATGCTAAGCTAAGCTAATCACCTCCTTGCTCCAGCTTAATGGGTCATTTAAGTATTTTTTAACCTGGACCTTATTTTCCTATGTTCTTGTGTCCAGACAGCAGCTGCTAAACCTGCTGCAGTGCAAATGCTCTGAGCAATTTGGTTGAAAACGTGAGTGAGAGTTTCAGAAACTAGTGCCGGTGTTGTCAGTTTGTTGTGTTGGAGTACAGAAAGCGTATCTTAGTTTTATCTGAGACATTTTCACTTTTCACTATTTAGCTGATTTCAGCGACGTGGCTTCAACGCAAGATTTAGGGGCGACTCTTCTTCTTGAGCGAGACTTAGTTACACTCAATAACCGACAGGATCCAGCGAATGATTAAAGATACAATTCCTCTGTAGGGTCCTTTCCATAATGTTGTCAGACACTTGTAACAACAACCTGAGCCTGTCGGAGGCAAAAACACTAGTGGACTTTGTGAGCGTGCTTTGACAGTTTACGTTGCAGTCCATACTGGACCCATTTCAAAGATTCTTGTCCCCATTAGTCACTCTAAATATGGGAAAATAGGGTCCAGGGTGATTTTTTATTTATTTTTTAAATACCAGAGTTACCCTTTTAAATACATAAAAGAAAGCATACTACCAACATGTTGAAGTAAACTGAGGAGTTCTCGCTGTTTGTTTTTTTCCTGAACACAGCAGCTGAATAAGCTGTCAGCTAACATTTGTAGAAACTTAATAATAATAAATACTAGATGTTTCTGTTTTGTTTTCTTATGTTAAGTTGGAGCTTGAATAACTGAATTTGTTGACTGCAGAGTTTAGTGTCTTCTCTTCAGTCATAGTGACTTTATATTGTGAAGCCAGTTGTTGCCATCAAACTGCACTTTTATGAATGAGCCCACAGTCGATCTCTCTAATGGACCTCCTGAGATTCGTGACTTTAAAGCCTCTTCTTTCTCTCTCTCCTCTGCATCACCTGCAGCTCATTTCTCTCTCTGCTGCTCATGTCTCTTTTCTATTTTTGCTCTCCGGCTTCACCATCTTCTGCATCATTTCCTCTCCACTTCTCCCCTTTCTCCCCCCCCCCCTTTTTTTTTTTTCTTTTTTTCCAAGGTCCTTTAGGTCCCAGGGGGAAAATGCTGCAGTTCGACGTTCAATTTTCACTGAGCTAGTGCTCCTGAAATATGCATCATCAGTAGTCTCTGTGTGCACACGTGGCTGAGAGGGCAAACAGACCGCACCTTCAATTATTCTGTTTTACGTCTGTCCCTCTAACATGCAAACGCGACCATCTTCATGTTCTTTGAGCGTATAATAACATGGTTTGTGCTTTTCTGTGAGGACTAAACTCGTGCCGTCTGCGCTGTTTCTACTCTGTGTATTTGGACATTTAGCCACAGTTCTTTGATCTTTTTTAAAGCCAGTGTTTTTCTAGGATTTTTTGCAACAGACAAACTGTACTTCTGCCTATTTTTTATATTGCATGTAGTTATTTCATCTTGTCTTTATATCTTTTTATGTTTTATATACAGCACTTTGATTTGCAGTGTTGCTGACAGATGTAGTATAAATATCTCGTCTTGTCTTCCCTCTCAATGCTCCTTGTGTTTCGTTCTCTTTACAGAGACTTGTACTGCGTATAGAAAGGGTGAATGTACTTTACGATGAACGTGTTTCTGTCACTGCGTTGCTGGATTTCGAAAACACAGGGATGTGGCGCTTATTCATTTTTGATTTCATTTTATTAAGAGAAAAGAGGAAATTACACTTTACATTTGGGTCTTTCTTCTATATTTGCAGTAGCTTATTTTACTTTTACATACAAAAAAACAAAGGCAGACATAATAATAATAAGAAATAATAAGAAAAAAGACACAAAAGTGAGACATTAACTACAGGAAAGGAGCCAACCCGATTTTAATCTGAACTGTAGTCGCTGAAGAATAGTCGTACACTGGATACAGTAGTATGTTAAATTTAAGTGCAACACCGGCAATCACAGATGTGGTGTTTATTAATGATTGTCTGTCTGATTTTGCAGATCAAGTCATCTTGTTTAAGCAGGGGTCAATTTAATTGAATGTTCTTTTATTTATTTTTTTATGTTGAGGTGTACTTGATTGTGCACTACCTGCAAAACAAGGTGTTTGATGCAAAACACAGCAAATTAAAAAAGGTCACATCTCTACACATACTGTATTTCTATACAAGCGCCTCATACGTTATATGAGCTTTTGTTTGAAGAAAAAAAAAAAAAAAAAACCTTTGTCGAGGCAAGTTTAGACAATAAATTGTGTATTTGCGGATATTTTTTCATCAGATGTCTCTGTTCTATAAAAGTTTTGTTTCACATATTCAAATAAGATGAGATATACTTTATTGTCCTCAGGGGAAATTTTGCGTGGGCGTGAGCTGCAATAAATTTAAAACGATACGTGACCAACTAGACAGTACAGTGGTACACATAAAAATAAAATGTTATGTTATGCGTGGATGAACTTGCATGTTCTGATTGTGTCAAAGATTAAAATGCTAAATTCAGAGTTTGTTGGGGAAATAAATGAGATTTTAACAAGAACTTAGTTAAGATGTTTGTTTATAGCTGTCCTCTCCCTCTTACAGCCCGCAGTGAGGGGAAAGTGTACCACTTCAGGATCCAGCGCTCCACCATCGGGGCGTACTTCGTCTCAGATAAGCTCTCCTTCGGTACGCTGGGAGAACTCATCTCTTACTACCAGAAAAACCCTCGCAGCCTGGGAGTGCTGCTGGAGGAGCCATGTGCCCAGCAGGTAGGACACAAAGAGACGCTCAGAAGCAAAATGTTTTCTATTCTTGTCGAGACCCTCATTTACATAATGCATTCACTCGCTTCATAGCCTCAAGGCTGCACTAATCAATACTGACAACAAATGATGTGTAAGTGTTGTATGTATTGGGGAAGCTCGTAGGGATCAACCTACAAACACAGTAGGTTGATCATGACAGTTTGTCATGAAAAAAGACATAGTATAGTGTAGTATGTCGAAAAAGTCATTGTATAGTTTGTCGGAATTATTATTTATTTTTAATTCCTAGTGTAGCGTGTCAAACTCTGAAAAAAGTCATAGTATAGTATGTGGAAAAATGTGAAGAAAATCGTAGTATAGTATGTTTAAAAAATAAATAAATAAACTTTAAACAAACTGAGAAACATTTTTTTCACAGCGTGTCCAAAAAAAAAAAAAAAAAGTCATAGTATGTTGAGAAATTTGAAAAAACAAAAGTCATAGTAGAATCAGCGTTATTGGCCAGGTTTGATCACATGCTTGGAATTTGACTATTTTTTTTGCTGCTCTCAATGTACAATACAGAAATAGACATGCAGCTAAAAACAAAAGCACAACAAAGCTGATTAAATTAAAATGTAGCTAATATGTACATACAAGTAGGTGTAAGAAGATGATAAAAATATAACAATGAACAACAACATACAATGTTTAGAAGTCAGACTGTAGATTATAAACAATAATGCAGTGGTGCATAGTGCTGGAATATTGAATGATTAAGTCAATTAATTAACAGGTTAATTTATACTATATACATGGATATGTACAGTATATGCATGTATACAGCAATGTAGGTTGCCATTTGACAAAATCAGTGTGTATTTAAATGATAAAGTATAAACTGATGCTGACTGTTCAGAGTGACGTCCTGTGGAAGACACTGTTCTTGTTGTTGCTGGTTTTGGCGTGCAGTGATCTGCAGGGATGTTTCCTGACTCTGGACATGTTTAAGTCCTGACTGGAGGACAGGTTGGCACCGATGAGGTTTTTTTTTTTTTTTCTGCGGTTCTGATCGTCCGTCCCCGTCCTGTTTGGGGACAGATCCAAACCAGACAGTGATGTATGTGGGATGAACTGACTGGATTATTGCAGTGTTGAATAGAATAGTACACTCACTCAATGTCATTGTATATTTGACATAAACATTTTGTAAAAAAAAAAAAAAAAAGAATTTAATATAACATGTTATTACAAATTCAATTCTTGTCATAAAAAGTCATAGTTTGGTAAATCACAAAATCTGAAAAAAGTCAGTGTCAAAAAATATGAAAGTCAGTGTAGTATGTTGAAATAAGTCATAGTATAGTGGATACTTTCATACAAAAAACCACGGTGCTGTAACGCTGCCTCACTACTTACTTGGACTCTTAACGTGGAGCCTCAGACGAGAACATTAGTTTTATGCATTTTAATTTGACACTCCAACAATTATTTAAAAGCTGAATCTTTGCAAAACCACATCAGCCAAACAATTTCACAGATAATCATTTTTTTACTGTATATTTATTATATTGATATATATTTCTAATTTTATATAATTATGTTGGTGGTTTTTCCTCAGCTTTATGTTTTCAAAATAGTGGCCCTCCCATATTAATACATGTACATCGCCCTTCCATTTCTCTGCACCTATCCAATTATGTAGGTGAAGTTGTGCCAAAAACTCAACTTTGAAAACGTGGCACTCGACTAAACTGGATCTGCACTTCAGCAGAAAGCTTTTGTAGCATTTGTTAAAGAAAACCAGCAGCCAATAATGACTCAACACTTCCCACTGACGCTGATAATCCCAGGATAAAAGTTGAATTTCAGGCAGCAAAAGTTCCAGTTTTTAATTCCGGTATCTCTCTTTAATTTGAGCAGCTTTTTGTCTGCAGTAGAAATCTGAAACAAAGAGCAACAAAGACTCTGAATTCATCTTTCTATTGTTGCTCTGCAGCAGGAATTTAATGAGTGCTGTCTTTTGCTTTATATGCATGAATTAATACCAAGAGGCAAACATATTTGGAACAGTTTTAGAATAAAATCACGTGGCAGTGCTGTAATTATACGCGCTATCTCTGCACTGCAGCTTACATTAAACCCCCAGCGAGCTGTATTCTTTATTCATGGCTCATCAGTTTGAGCCCGGCAGGAGACGACGGCGCTCGACGACGTCTCTCAGTATCTGGAGACATTTCACTGCAAACTGATTGAACCACCTATTTAAAAACAGCCACTCTTTACATTTCTGAGTTGATGTTTTAGGATAATCTTGCGTACGAGCATCAAGTTGCTGTGTGGTCGGAAAAAAGTGTTTTTAAGAACATAAAATCAGTGTTTCTTCTGGATCAGAGGCCACATAGTGATTCCCCCTCTTGTCTCTTCCCTTCCAGAGGAAGCTGTGAGTCTGAGGCCACGGACACACTGAGGCAGAAACACACACATGCTTACATACATACATGCATACATACTGTACATGCAGAGTAAAAATACACACACAGAAAGACTACATAAATCCTAACTGCATGTAGGTATTTTCACTTTCTTTAAATTTATATTTCTTAATCAACTACAAGTATAAACAAATTTCCCCTTTCATTTAAAAAATTATATAAGCTCCTAACGTTTGATCAATTTCCTATTTGTATGTAGTTTTTGATTTTGTAAGCGTCCCATTTGCATTTCATGACATGGCTGAAGCTTATTGAGCTCATGTGATTTTAAAGAAATATGTTTTAACATTTTAAAGATCCACTCTTTACCTTTTTTTTTTTTTTTTTAATTGTAAAATCACAGTTGTTGTTTAAATGTGTGGGTTTCAAGCAGTGAGTTGGAAATGCAGTACATTGAGCATTAAACAAACTTGTGACTCTTCATGACTTATTAAAAGCTGTAAACCACAGGCTGCAGTAATGTTTTCAGTCATGAATCCTAAATATGTATTTATAAATAGGCTCACTTGTTTTTTTTTACAAAGAGCTTATTGAAGTGTTTCCTCATCATTTGTATACAATGCAGCTTCACTGAGCTTGAACAGTCTAATGATCAATTAGGCCTTCAAACACAATAAATCTGCTTTTCCAAAATGAAACCCTCGCTGCTCCATCAGTTAAATGTTTCACGAGTAAAAAAGAGTTGAAAGATGCCTTCAGTCACTTTTTGTTGACTTGGCACACGCCCTTGTTTTTGTGTCGCTTGTATCACAAGGACATCTCTGATGCTTTTAGTTTCTAAAAGCAGATTCATCCTGCTGTTTTTAAAATGCCACGTAAACTGCCCGACTCACTGTCGTTAATCCCACGTCACTGATGGCTTTAAGTTTGACACATTTAACCACTTGGGCTCTCTCACAATCTGCCTCACATTTTTGTTACCATAATTAGTTCTGATGATGGATAAACATGAATGAATGTTTATTTCAATTTAAATGTCCTTTTTCCATTTCTTTTTGTTTGTTCTTATTCACAAGTTGTCGTCGACTTCCAGCAACAAACTATTATTATTATTATTATTATTATTATTATTATTATTAAACTGTGTATAATAAAGCAACCAGTTGCTTTATGCGTCACCTGATTAACACTTGAATTCATTAACATAAAATAATCATTTGTAGTGTCGTATTTATGTGTGAATGATGGATGGCTTAAATGTTATTTAATTTATTCATTTTTAATTTTTTTTGACCAATCATTTCATTCATTTGCTCATTTTATGTTCATCAAAGTGCTTGATCATTAGCACAAAATGTGTTGTAGCACCTGATTGTTACCTGACAATAAATTTGTCATAAGATCTGTGAATTCATGTGCCATTTGTTTATTTATTCATCCATCTTTCACTCTCCTTGCTCCATGCTGATCAACTAAGTTGCATGTGTATCCAAACTGAAAATTAAATACAAATACTATTTCAATTTGACAAGGTGAGACACAAAGGTGAAGACAAAATATTACCAAATATTTCAAAATGTTATTGTCTGGTGTTTGTTTTGTTTTTTTCATTATCAAGTTAGAGAAATATCTGAAAAGGAAATGTTGACTATTTGTAATTTATTCTCATGTGGTCCTGTTTGGTCTCGTCTCCCGTCATGTTGATCTGTGAACGTAAAACAGAAATATGTACATCAGATATCAGAAAACCGACAATCGGTGTCGAGGAAAAGGCCCGTAACAACACTGGTTTCCTGCCTTTTCTCAGCAGGATCATGTACATTCTGCGACATAGCAACTCTCATAAGTTACAGTCCAACATGGTTCTGTGTCTCAGCACATTGTGCAGAGTGGTGAGGTATTTCAAAACTGATGACTCAAACAATATTTAGTGCACAATGCATCCTCCTGCATCCCCCTTGTTCTAAACCGTTTTGACTGTAAGTTGTCTGGACTCACCCTGTCGTCTCTGTGCAGCGGGAGCTGTTCGACATGGAGCCGTGGGAGAGACCTCGAGAGGAGTTCAGGCTCCACAAGAAACTGGGAGAGGGGCACTTTGGAGAGGTGTGGGAGGCTCTGTGGACCACAGAGAATAAGAAAGTGGCCATAAAGACGCTGAAACAAGGTACGCATGCAGGGAGATGCTGTCAAGAGTATGAATCATGTTGGACATATCCCGGGGGTTAAAGGTAATGTTAAATGCATATTCTTCCTCGTAAAAACGCTAGCAAAGCAGATTATTTTTGAACATTTTGAAACCAGCTTTGCTTACATCCATGTTTGCCAGTCTGCAATCTTCTGTGCATCAAACCTGGAAATAAAACTAAGAATTTTCTTATATAAAAGTTATTTTTATTTTACAAGATGATAAATATAACCAAATATTTGAAGATTTTATCGTCATAGTCCAGGTTTTATTCATTGTCAAATGAGAAAAAGAGTTATTTGAACGCATTGTTGTGAACATTTTGAAACCAGCTTTGCTTGCATGCATGTTTGCTCTCCTGCAGTCTTCTGTGCATTTACTTGGTGCATTGCTTCTTTTCCTGATTCATTACACCACCTGTAGATCAGTGGAAAAATGTGACACCATTAGCAGGACTGTGCATCGTGTCATCGCAGTGCACAAGATGCAATAAAAACCAAAACGGGGACTCACAGGACACCGTAGATGACAAAATGAAAATTGTGTTTTTGATTAACTTTACTTTACCCACTTCTGACACGCCCCAGCTTCAACCAGAAAACAGATACTGAGCGAGATTAATGCTTCCTGTCCTCTTTCACGCCTTAATATCTCGCCTGACTTCATTCCCTTTTCAAAAGAGGTGCCCTCCAATGTACCAGAGAGGGCAGTGAAACACCAGCTTTTAATCCTGGTGTTGGGTTACTCTTTAAGGCTGTGTGCAGACTGAAAAACACTGTATCAATAAACACAAGGGAGTTGTTAGTGGAACCAAACTACAAAATCCAGTTTGAGTCTTATCAGAAGGTGAAAAGCCTCTGGTAGTTTATATTAAGTAGGATTTTACAACAGTGGGTTAAGGTTTCATGGCAGCAATATTTCACTTTTTGTCACGCAACAAAATGTATGATGTAAAGTATCCTACCTGCATTGTGTGCTTGTCCATTCAGGAGGCTAAAGCCAAATATGGACAGATAGAAAGGATAAAAACGTGACGGAAAGCAGTGATGATAACAAATGGAAGGAAGAGAACGAGATGTGGCGGTTATTAAAAGAGGGATTGTAAAAAAAAAAATAAATAAAAAAAATAAAGCTGCTTAAAAAAAGTTTTTGCAAGAATTAATGAAGGGTAAGAGGGAAAGGATGAAAAGTGAGTGAAAAAATGTTAAATATGGAAATGAGGGAAGACGTGGCTGCAAAGATAGCTTTGACTGTCGAGCCAAACTAATCGCATGAAAGCAGCATAAACAACTGTGAACAAATTCTCCAATAATTCTGTTTCTCCTCCTCCAGAGGACACGAAGCAGGACGAGTTTGTGAAGGAGGTTCAGGCGTTGAAGAGCCTCCATCACCCGAAGCTGATCCAGCTGCTCGCCATGTGCTCCAGAGGAGAGCCGGTCTACATCGTGACCGAACTCATGAGCAAAGGAAGCCTCAAGTCCTACCTCGCCTGTGAGTGACACACACACACACACACACACACACACACCACCTCTCTACCTGGATCTAATGTCCAATCCGTTTATCAATGTGTTTTCTATTGGTTTATTTCTAAACGCCTCAAGTACTTCCTGAGAGCGGCGACTCCACAGTTGCTTTACTATGCAGAGGGGTTTAGAAAAGGAAGTTAATTATTCAAAAATCTTTTCTTGGGTTTGAGAATTTCATCCCTTACCTCCCAGACTTTCTTAAATTTTTTTTTTTTGAAAGCCCTCTGAAGCAGTATTTAGGCCAAGTGACAGTTAAATCTCTCCCCCTTAAATGCGAAGCAAATGGAATTATAATCTGTGTTCTGGCAGCTCCGCTCGGCAGTAAAATATTGTTCTGACGTTTTACAAAAGGCTTTAATCACAGAGAGTCTTAGTGAGAAAGTGTGAGGGGTTTGACTCGGATATCACTCATTCCAGTTGTGTTCTTCAGGCTGGTTGCAGCAGTAATGCGTTCTTACTTCACTGACACCCTTCATACAACAAAGGGCGAAAAAAAATGTCATTCAAAATCTGGTTAGGAAATGGCACAGTGCAATAAAGTCGTTACTCTGCAGTAAAACCTTTAGTTTACATGCAGGTTGTCAGTAATCATATTTCCTCCCTATTTCTGCAAAAGAGGATCTGCCATCATTATGTGTGTAAACGACAATGAACAGTTGCAAATCACGTCCTTGGCAAACAGTTCAGTGCTGCCGCTGACGGCTTTGTGTTCCTCTATTTGCTTCTCTGCACAGCAATAAAAGATTCAGCCTTATGAGTTATTAATAGTCATTGACTCTTGAAGCATGACCTGTGTATACACAAGAGGAAGACATGTGGCACTCATTCACAAAACAGCTTCTTGCATCTCACTCTTAGACTTATCAAATTTAATGTAATGTAATGCGAATGTTTCATGGCTTGATTCTAGGATTTTTCTTTGATTTTGGGTATCGTGCCTTTTAAATAGTTTCTGATTACGGACAAAAATGTTTACTTAATCATAATTTTAGAATATTATGTAGTTTGGTATGTTTTTATGGCTGCGTTGTGTTTTTTTTTTAAGCTTAACCCTCAAACCCAGACTATTCTGTTAAGAATGAGCATGACGTTGCCTTGTAGTAACATCGTAAGATTTTTTTGCCGATTTTTCTTTTAGTTTACAGGGCAGAATAAGTTGAGTACCTCCGGGGAAAAGTCAACGATTGTTGCTATAAATTTGGTCTAGGATCAATAGATAAAATAATTGAGGAGACTGTACATATAATTTACTAAATCCAAAAAAGTGAGAAACGTTTTGTAGGAAAGTGTTTTGAAAGTATTGCTTTGTTCCTGAATCAAAACTTGTGTTATCTAAAACAAAT
>CALSCE010000016.1:3691238-3722685 GCA_943593645.1 Bovichtus variegatus | reverse complement strand
TCTCTGTGTGTGTCTCTGTGTGTGTGTGTGTCTCTGTGTGTGTGTGTTCAGCTGCTGAAGGCCAGGTGCTGACATCAGCTCATCTGATCTACATGGGCAGTCAGATTGCAGAGGGCATGGCGTACCTGGAGGACAGGAACATCGTCCACAGGGACCTGGCTGCCAGAAACATCCTGGTGGCAGACGATCTGGTCTGCAAGGTGGCCGACTTTGGGCTGGCTCGGATTATAAAGGTAAGCTGTGCGTGTCTGTAAGAGAGGGACAGCATGAGGAGAAAAAGAGGTTATTTCTCTTCTGTCAAGAACAATTTTCTTGTTTTAGAATAACGCTAATTCTTTATCCGTGTTCTTTTTAAATATGTATAGTGTGCTTTGTTGTTCCTGTATAAACTCATGTATACTTAATGTGCAACTCCATCTGTCTAGTATAATGAAACGGCACTCACATCTGCATAATTTACTGTGTGTGTGGGTAATAATAACAAAATGTTTTATTTATACAGAGATTCCAAGACATGGAAATACTTTAAATCAGCTAAGAAAGAGACAGAAACCGATAAACTTCCCCCCTAGCGTTTCCAAGTGGTATTATTGTTGGATGTCTTTCGGTTTTCCTCAGAGCTACAAACACAGCTAGCAGCCCGTCTAGTGTCTAAAGCAAGAAACAACCGTAAGAATCTCAAAGGACTACAAACCCCAATCTCAGTGTTTCTAGGTTGTTTTTTCTTTTTAAAAGCAGTGTATATATCTAAGGCTTTTATTGTGAAAGGGAGAACGCAATGCTTACAGGGAACCAATGTAAATGGTGTCATTATCAACATTTACTTCATAATGACAAGTGAAAGAATGGTGTTTGTTGCCACTTTAAAAAGGTTCTGTGTGTAACGCTTAAACATCATTACTACATTACTTGAGGGACAATAATATTTACTGTAAATAAATCAGATTCTCCGTGAAGAATGTCTCTGCTGGTCTGTGCTGCATTTACCTTGTAAATACAACTTGTAGTAAAAAGCAGGAGCAGGTTTTTGTTTAGCAAGAAACTCATTTAATGCAGTCCTCCCAACCTTACCTGGCCTGAATATACACTTACCTGGACTTTCTGATTTAAAGCTAAACATCTGTAACTTTTTTTGCGTTAAAATATAGTACTTTTATGTCATCTGTGTCGCATCGTGTGCACACAAAATGATGCAAAAATAGTTTTTCGTGAAATAACTTAAATATTACATAACCTATGAACTCTTCACATGTTGATGACAAACTTCCTCACAGAAACCAGTATGCAAACGATAATAAAAGGAGTGTATGTTGAAGTACAAGGGATTTATTGTCTTCTTTTAATGTGGTATCGAGAATCCTTTGGCGTATGTGGACCGTTGTTGTTTTCAGTCTTCTTCTTTTTTTTATTTATTTTTTTTTTTTTAAGTAATAGACCGTTTGCACTTGTCATGCTAGGAAAAGCACAAGTGAAATTGAGAACATTAACGATGGCAGTTTCATTAAGTGTAAGACAGGAACCATCCCTGAGTGGAATCACAATGATTTTAAATGCGCTGCTTTTCCTATTACATGTCAAACCGTCTGCCATGAAAAAGGTCTACTCAGTTGGTTTAGAGGGGATGTTTAAAAAAACTTTTGGAGCCATTTTGTATTGTGTTTATTAGTATATATCTGTATATTAAGTACTATGGATTTACTTGTAGTAGTTTCCCTTTTGCACAGTGGGTGGTATCTGGAGTACAGGGGAATCTGTATTCGCCATCGTGCTGTTTATTGGAAGTGGCACGCATTACCTTAATGTGTAACTGTCATGTGTGTCACACTACTGAGCATTTTGTTTGTTTTGCATGTAAGTTATAATTGATAAACAGCAAAAGTGTGTGTGGATCACCGTCTGTGGAAGGAGCAGAAGTTGGACAAATAAACACACTTTGAGTACGACTATACGGACGTTTCGAAATGTGAATAATTCAACCGACATGCTACACAAACGCGTCAATTATGCAAGTTCCGGTATAACAGCCCCTCAGTGGGTTGTAGGTTTCTTGTTTTTTGGTCAAGTCAAGCCCCTACAGTCTTTTGGGGGTTCATGGGAAATGTAGTCTTAAATTTGAGAAATAAAAAAACTACCCAGTGTCCCCCTTTTTAAAGTCCAAGTTTCTCTATACTAAGGCTCAACGTTTGCCCGGGTGAAGTAAACTCTGTGTACGTGTCTCATGCAGTTGTCCGATTGGACAAGTGAAAAAGAAATGTGATCTTTATCGAGATTGAAAATATTTAATGAAGTGCTGTATATTCCGTTAACCCTCACCGTCTCTGTCCACAGGACAGTGTGTACACAGCCAGTCGAAACACAAAGATCCCAGTGAGGTGGACGGCTCCTGAAGCTGCAATTTACCAGCGGTTCTCCGTAAAATCAGACGTCTGGTCATTCGGGGTCCTGTTGTACGAGATGATGTCGCGTGGCAAGATGCCTTATGACGGTATAGTGATGACTTCTTTCCACTTTTTTTTTTAAATGGAGAATTGCGGCTGTATAAACTACTACTTTCAGTGTGTTAACCTGTTCATTAACCAGTGTAAAAGTATTGGAAGTATACACAATGGTTACACAATGGAGGTTTCCAATATGTGGTTACACCCTTCCCAGTTAAACTGAGAAGTATTGCAGTATTACTCGGTTAGTTAATACAGTGCAGTAATGTCATTGAAGAAGGCAGTTTGTTTTGTAAGATATGGCTGGTGACATTCTGTATTTTACTTATTGTCAATGAATCCCATGAAAAGAACAGTAAGAATGTGTTTGGGCGAGTGACACAAGATAAGGTGGAAAAATTGGAAAGTATTTAGAAGCACTAACGCTATGTTGCTTTTAAGGGGATGTCAACCTGTAAAAATGTGTCACAAATTAATAATTCCTTTTTTCAGAAAGGTTAAATAATTTCCTAAAAACAGCAGTAGTTGTTGATCAAAACAAATGTACTTATACAGAAGGAAATAAAGTGGACACGCACACAATTCAGAGGCAAATATTGTACTTTTACGCCACTACATTTATTTAACAGCCTCCTCCTTTACCAGCTGCAACATTAAAGTGAGTAACACATTAACAATTACATTTTAATGTTGTATAATAACCTAACAAATATTATTCTCAAAAGGGCCTTTCTGTATAATGAGTACTTTTACTCTTTTCTACTTTAACTTAAGTCACATTTTGAATGCAGGACTTTTACTTGTACCAGAGTATTTCTACACTGTTTTATTACTACTTTTACTCAAGTAAAAGACCTGAGTACTTCTTCCACTACTGCATACAACTTGAATTACTGAATGTGGATTAATCCACCGCTGGAAATAGTCCGCAACAAATGCACTATTTCTTCCTGTTTGTTTGATTTAAAAACTTCAATGTTCAGCTATTTCAGGAAATTACTGAGACCTTTTTTGTTTTTTTTAAATGAAACTATATATTTGTGTGTTATTTCTAAAAGTGAACGACGTCAGTAGGAATCAATGGGCTGAGAGTCACATGGGAAGTCACAAAGTACTTGGAGGCCGACTTACACATTGTTGGTTTTGGTCTTTTCAGGGGATTTGTTGGCAAGATAAAAATTAATAAACAGCAGCCTTATCATTTTTTTATTTTCATCCATGAGTGATAACATCTTGAGTCATGTTGACTTTACCTTTCAAAGTTGAGCTGTTGCAGCAATCCCTGATGTTATCATAGTTGTGGTTGCTGGCTATCTGCACAGTGGAATATCCCTGCCTGCAAAAGAAAAAAGGTTAAGAAATTAGTAAACTCCTCCAATTCTCAAGTTTTTATGTCTCTCTCATTTTAGGAAAAAACAACAAAGAAGTGTTGGATCTGCTGTCATCGGGGTTCCGGCTGCCCTGTCCAACCCGCTGTCCTCAGAATATCTACCGCATTATGATGGACTGCTGGACCGCTGAGCCCTCCAAGAGACCCTCATTTCACGCCCTGCACAGCCAGTTGGATTCAATATATGCCAGGATATATTTCAAGACTATAGAGGTGTAGAAAGAGTGAGAGCGGATCATCGACAGCGGGATGGACTGCAGATAGTAAGAGAGAAGGAAAGGGGGATGAGAAGGAGCAAGGACTATTCCCCCCCCCCAATAACAGGGTATGTACTTTAAAAACACCACGGTGTGAAAGGACAGAGGGAAGAGAGCATCAGAAGCGGACACACACACAAGTGACAAATGCTGAAGATGCTCGCCAAATTAAAGTAGAGAAATGAGGAATGTTTCATTTCTCAGAATGAGAGAAAGCTGGACGGTCAAATGAAAGACTTAAAACAGCCGGAGAAAGGTGTGTAAATACACTCCTACCTAAACAAACTGTTCACTAAAACCCTCGGCACATTCACAGAACAAACTGTTTTTAATTTTATACCCTTTTGTGTTTTATAAATGATATTTTATTACTTCTGTATGTGCCATGTTTGTGTATGCACAGAAATCACAGATCGGGACGGAAGTTAATCGCCTGTCGCCAGTGCTAAAATCGAGGTTATGTGCAATAATTGGGAGGTTGCTGGGTTTTTAGCCACGCTAGCGGCCCCGTGCTGGAGATGCTGACGTGGGTCCCAACACTTTGGTCTATAGGGAACTGATTGCCATGATCTTTGGTATTTTGCATTCCCCAAAAGGATGAATCCAACAACTTTGGCGTCACAATCAAGTCACAATTTCCTATGAACTAATGAACAAACTCCCACAGGCTTCAGCTGTACGTTAAGATTAAAGGATATATTCAAAGGTATCTCTCAATAGTTAACCAATAACTATTTCATTGTACATATGGTATGCAAGTGGAATAGACTGGAAAGGAATAAGATATTGGCTTTAATGCTAAGAATGCAAAGATGGATGCATGTTAACTTGCTGATTTACATGCTAAACTGGAAAAAACATTGCCAATCATTAACAGATTAACCATAGATTAAGTCTGACAAGGCCACTGTTCAGAGGATAACCCATTTGATTTGTGACAAAATGGCTCAGGGAGAAGTTAACATTTTATTATTTTGTAGCCCATCAGACGTACGGATCAAAGTCAAACCTTTCTCTCCATTTTTCATCCATCCACCAGTTTTGTAATGGGGCCTCTAGCGTGGCTACACACTGTTAGTCTTGTCATTAACAAACAAGCAAAGTATTTTATTCGGCCTACCTTCTTTTACAGGAATTTGAGAAGGTTTTGCCTGGATACAAGTTTCTCTTGAATAGTATGTCAGTGGGCAACAGAGCCCTGGGTGCAGGCTTTCAGTTATTAAACCTCTTTCAGAGGCACACAGTGAGGGCCAGTTGCAACTCTTGTGCCTATGTTTACACCACAGACTGTCCACACAGTGCACTTCAAACTATGGACTGTGAAGAACCTATAAGGCAAAAAGACCTGCACGGTGAATCAGCCACATCCGGAGGGAGGGAGTGCGAGTTCCTGCACCACAACATTGTTGCAATGCAATGCAATTTGAGAGCAATGCAACTTTTGTCTTTTATGCATGAGCCACGTTCAGGAAACTTTAGCCATAATCACCGAATCACAAGATCGAGTTGTATGTTTTAGGCTGAGTGCCATCAGGTACCAAACACCAGTAGTGCAAAGAATAAAATATTTTAAGTATTGTTTTTGAAATGTGCCTGTGCTTTTTTAATCGTAACATGCACTGTCTTTGTTATGTGCAAGGAATCCACATATTTCCCTAAATACAAATGGAAAGAAAGAAGAAAGCAGGCTGGAACTAGAACTTCATGTCATTCAAACAAGAATACGACTGAAAACAAGAGGCGTTTGTTTTTAAAAAGGCTCAATATCAGATTTGCAGGTTTTATGTTACTGATTTTTAAGCATCCTGTAAGGTTTTAGATTTACTTACTATAAACTAGGCGGCGATGGCTTCTTCGTTAAGACGACATAGAACAGTTGTATTTGTGATTTGTTGGAGCTATTAGGACAAATCCAGTGAGTCTAATTTACATTTCCTTTTAACAATGTTGGCGTGTCCAGTTTTTTTGCTTTTTGGCACAAATGACAAAGATGCTTAAATAATACCACATTGTTTCTCTATGGGTTCATGTAAATCAGCCTCAAAATACAAACTATTTACCCTATTACAAAAACCCAAGGTTAATTGTACTGTAAAGCATCAGGTGCTGCAGATTTACGAATCATAAACAGTATAACTTCTGATCTGTCCCTTTTTTTATAAATTGATGCTTGTCTCACTTTTAACTCCTTTTAATGAGATTATCCTCTAACTGGAGCAAACGGTAAGAAGAGTACAACATGTTGGCCCTGCTGAAGTGTCCTTGAGCGAAAGGTTTGAATCATAGCTACATTGTATCTGAGGGGAAACATGCCAGTTGTGCTTCTATTTCACCTCAAATGTCGGCATCGCTGAGCACCAACGTGACTCCACCATCCCTATAAAAAGTTATAAGTTGCATCCAATGTGTTTATTAACCGTTAATAGTTCAAAGTTTAATCGGTTAAAAGCCATCAATAGAAATAACTTTTAGGTTACCAAGTTTTAAAAAATCCCATTGAACACTTTGGAAAAGGACTTCTGACGTAATGATTAAAATGATTAATTACCTATTGACACAACTGCAGACTACAGGGTTATTACAACGTATTAATTAATTATTAACATTACCAAAAAGAAAAGGAAAACACCAGCCAATGAGATGTTTTCATAACTTGGCCACACACACAATTTGGTCTTATTAATGGCTTTTAAATGCACTTCAAAGCATTAGTAAAGGAGTTTTAACTGAAGCCAATTGTTACAACTGATTAACCCTTAATAAGGGATCCATTATTACAAAGTGGTGACAAACAACTTCTAATGGATCAGAGATTAAAATAATCGTTTTACATTTGATCCATCCATTCATTGGAAAAATAAGTAGTAAAAGTAGCAATAAGAGTAGAAATACACCGTAAAAGTAAACCAGTATTATAATCAAAATATACTTAATGAACTACTAAAAGTAAAAGTACTCATTAACCAGAATGGCCCAATTCAGAATAATCAATCACTTTAATCTCACAGTTCAAAGTACTGTAAGTATGTAAGTACTTGTATACTGCTGGGTAACCTCTAATAATACATCACTTATTTTGATGATTAGAATTATTATTAATCCGAATATAACTAGAAACTAAAAGATATAAGTAAATTACAATAATTGCTTCTGAATTACTCTAGTAAAAGTAGAAGTATTTCAGTATTGAGCATATGTAGTTATTGGATAGATGTGTAATAATCTGACATGCCAGTATTTATCTAGGCCAACAATACCTACAGCCATTGTGAGATTTATGACGCGTCTGTCAGATCATAGGCGGGGTTCTCGTGCTTTTTATTATTGCCTGGTATGCGGAAGTTGCTGTCAGTGCTAGTGCAGTGATAGTTACTGTCAGCAGGATAAACCCAGAGGGAGCAGGTTCCCCGTGAAGGCATTCCGAGGAGCCCTCGCGCTCCATTCCGATCTACCTGTCCGACAGGTGAAGCCGGCTCACGCGCACTGAAGGCAGAAGTGGAGGAAGGCCGCTTTAATAGGGGGGTCATTCATGGTCATCCATGGTTGAGTGTCTGCGGAAAGCTTGCCCATGTCTGGACGCACTATGGCAGAGGATTTTCAGCGACAAAACGCCTCCTGGAGCAGAAGGAGGAGGAAGTGGAGGTAGTGGAGGTAATGGAAGTGGAGGAGGGGAAGACCGCAGAAGTGACGGCGGCGGGGGGGTGACACCGCCGAGTCCTGCACCGGAGGAGAAACCGCAGGAGAGCGGCTCCATGTACAAGGCGCTCTGGCCGTTTGAATCTCGGCACCCGGATGAGCTGTCGTTCCAGGAGGGGGATCTGTTCAGCGTCATCAGCCGCAGCGGGGACTGGTGGACCGCGCGGAGGATCGACAAGAACGGGCGCGTGCTGGACACCGGGGTCGTGCCCAAAAACTACCTGGACCGGGCCGAGTCCCTACAAATGCAACCGTGAGTGGAGTAGCCGACTTTTTTTTAGTACATTCAGAAACAGTACATTCATAAACAGACTACTTACAAGTATGCATTTATAAACAGATTGTAAGGTATGAACATCCCAAAAAAAACTTTATAACAGGTGTTTGGAGAAAAAAGAAAACGTTTTTGCATAGCTAGCATACCTTTAAAACATTGTGATTTACTTAACTTATGGTGCAAGTTCGACCTGTATAAAGGGAATCAAAATGAAAAGCATAATGAAGCAAAGGTTATGAAACAAGGTGTTGACAAGTAAATTATAAGCTCTCCAAATACATTCTTGTCACCAGCTTAGCATTGTGCAGTAAAAAAAACAAACGTGCAGATGTAAATGTAGCATAATTAACAATAAAAGTAAATAAGTTTGTATCTTTACATGAACATACCTATTTTATTTTTATTTTTTTGCCTTTACAATGTGTATTTACGTGACAGGTATGCACCTTAGTTCTGACCCTTTACAAAGCTACAAACAATAAGTGCTTTAGCAGAATCTTAATAGAAACTGGAGGTGAAATCAATTATCCAGTCAACTGCATGTGGTTCGAATGATCTTAAGTAACTACACTTTCCTAATACAGTTTAAAATCACTGTGAAATAGTCCTGCTTGATCTACATAATACAAAGGAAGTTGACTTTACGTCCACATTTATTCTTTTAGCAATTGAAGTAGTTTATACAAAGTCTTGTCCTTCTTGATCTACTTCGTGGGACTCTAACAGGCGTTGCTGCAGAGGGTGGGCAAATCAGTTTGAATTAAAAAAAAATTGATTATGTCTGAAAATACACATTATAGTAACATGAATCCAACATATTAGCAAAGGTAAATTGGCCTATTTGATAAAAAAATAAAAAGTTTACACATCGATGATAGTCTAACTGTTAACCATGACTCGCTTGTCAATCACGCGACCCAGCTAACCTGTTAATACCCGGTATTAACCAGGTTAATACCTCTATACCTGCAAAACATTGTACTTTCTCTAATGTAATAACATAGAAATGTGTGAGTTCTTTGAAGACACAACACCATTAGAAGCTGACCTAGTTTACTGCCAGTGTTGAGGTTGAAGTTTAAGGTCCAAGCATAAAAAGTGGAATTGTATGTGTAACTTTGTAGCTCCAGGATAAGCTCAAGTAGTTAACACCGACTGTGTATTCAACACATATTATATTATATTATATTATATTGGAGCGACTTGACAGACAGTTGAATAAGCTTTAGCTGCATAAACGTAACCAGAAGTCAACATTATGAGGTCAAGCAGGAAAGTGCAAGTTCAATTATTGCCACACATTCCAGTTCATATAAACGTGTGCATATACCCTGGGATTATGGTGCTACTTGTTTACTTGTCACATGTTTTAATGTTGTGACAAATTACAACATCATCACTAATAAATAAGACTTTTCAGTCAACAAGTCCTCTGGATACGGCTGATACTTATTTCACACATTTACTACCAGCTTGTTTTACAACTGATACATATTTTTCAGTTTTGGTCAAATTGCACCGTTAATGCTGCACTGAAATGTGTCACAATATATATATTTTTTCAGTCTTTGAAATGTGCTTTAGAAATAAACTTGCCTTGCCTTTAGGGCATATTGTAAACAAAATAAAACTAAAGATTCTTGGTATGTTTCGTTGGTTTGATATCCGACAGAGAGGTGTGTGTGCTTTGCATCCTCTACGACTCGGCTACAATAATAGAACATGTCATAGTTTAAGCAAGTTTTCTTACATTAATTATAATAAAAAATGTATTTGAATGCATCTTGAATGACCATAAACGACCAAAAGCCTCATATAAAACATTTACAAAATTCACCAAATAAATATGTTCGTCATCACTCGTCCTCAACATTTTTTACATTTTCATGTTTTGTGTTGGAGCTTTTGACTTAAAAAAACCCCCAAAAAATCAGCAGACTTTTCCATAACCTGCCACCTTCTGCTGCTGTTTATCTATTCTCCTTAACAGCAAGTGCACATTCACACAGCCACAACTTCATCTCATGACAAATATCTCCATTTAGATTTCTCAGCTTCACATATACACATCAACCCACTGTTGTAAGGAAATCTGCGAGAATGTCGACAACACCTTTCCTGATGTCAGTGCCATGTCTGTGTCTCAGCAGTGAAGCAAGCTGTGACACAAACACTGCGACAGTCAGCCTCACCACTTCTTGTTTTGCCTCTCTCTCTCTGTTTATTGCTTCAACAGATTGGGAAGTGTGAGTGACTCTGAGGTTGTTCACATATGTCCACAGTTTAATGTGGTGTGTGATTTTATATTTATTATCACTCGGTGTCCACTTGAAAAACGCTCCAGCCATGTTGATACAGTTGATACCAAATCAAAGAGTGGTTAGGTAAATAGGAGAAGCCAGAGAAAGATAGAGATTAAATAAAAAACGATCCAACTCTTTTCCATTGAAAGTCGCTCGCAGCACCAGCTCCAAAAGTTGCTAAATCTAACAGCCCATCAGCCACAGATACGGGATTTTTCTCGTTTTGTTTTTTTTTTGTCAGAGCATTTGATTTAAAATGAGTTTCTAAAATACAAGACCCAACCTAGTTTTAATGAACATTTTTCTGATTATAGATTACTGTTATCTGCTGATGATTTTCTTCTTAAATGTCAAATCCCAATTTTTTTCAGGGCTCATGGTGACATCTTCAAATTGTGTGTTTTGTCCAACTAACAGTCCACGACCAAAACAAAAGATAAAATTACTCATGACAAAGAAAAGCTGCCAAACCTCACATTTCAGAAGCTGCAACCAGTAAATGTTCAAAGAATGACAGAACCTATTAACTTAGTTTGGTTTACACTTGTGATAATGTGAATCACAATAAATATCCGCCCAAAGACAAAACAAGATTAGAAGTCAGAGATTAAGTGTTTCTTCTTTTTGTAGTTTAACAGCAAGTTAACAGACTCAATAATTCAACAAATCAAATCGTGAATGCTGTTTTAACCAGGCGTGCTATATAAGCCCAACTAATTCCAAATTCCACTTACAAACGTTCAATAACTCCAAGCAGAAAGCTCCGTGTTGTAACAGCAGCGAAGGCTTTCTGAGTTTTGTGTACTGTACTCTGCTTTTGCACCACGCTAAGAAGGATTTCGCCGTGTTTAGATACTCTGACCCCTCAAAGTTATACCTTGAAAAGTTAAACTAGATCCCAGGATGTTCTCAGGGTCAGGTTTTGAAACCACTTCCTAGATATTAATTTCATTCATGGCTTTCTGTCTTGATCCAGGTGGTATTTTGGGACAATGAACCGCATTGAGGCCCAAGGCCACCTGATGGGAGCAGGAAATGACCAGGGAGCTTTCCTCATCCGACACAGTGAGAAAGAGCACGTTGGATACGTTCTGTCAGGTAAGAGGAGAACGAGAGGGGTGAAGGAGGAAGTTAAAAATGAGAACGAGAGGCGTGTGGTGTCACTCAGTTAAAATAGAGTGCGGAAGGAGGGAGTTTCACTTCAGTTAAAAAACAGTTTGGTTTGGTAAGAGAGTGAGATGTATGGGAAGAAATGTGTAAAATATAAAGGATGCTCGCAATCAAACACCGTTTCATTGGTGAACATAGAGAGATAAATTAATTTACCCCAAGCGGGAAATTTGCACGTCACAGCAGCCGTACATGAACGAATCCTATTGTACAAAGAATAATGTGTGTGCAACACAAATGTTGTTGCCAGAAGTTACGGAGTCACATCGCACATTACCCGACCTTATATTCTGTCACACCAGGAACAATCGGCCTGTTCGTTTGATCATTCTCACTATAAGAATAACAACGTAGGAGCGCCTCGTTAGCCATGTACACTCAAGGTCCCCGGTTCGATTCCTGCCTTGGGACCTTTGCTGCATGTCATACCTCTCGCTCTACAAAATAAATGTAAAACATTTCAATTTTAAAACAGTTTGGAAGTCTCAAAGAATGCTGGGATGGCGAATAAATACACGAGTGCCAACATGCCCAAAAGACTCCATAATTCTTCTGAAAGAGCTAAAAAAAAATCAGTCGTCCCTTTATCTAGAAACTGCGTGTCCTAAAACTGCTCCAACCCATAACCAGTGTGTCTTGATCCTGCACACTAGCTAACCGCGTCCTGCCCTGGGTTCTGTTTACACTGATCACAGCCAGAACTACTTCAGCACGTATTCCCAAACAAGCTGAAGGCTATTCTGCTGTATGCCTTCGCATTGAAAATCCTTATAAATAAATCAGAGTTGAGCACTTTGGACATGGACGCATTGTCAGTGTCAATAAGATGAAGGTTGTTCCTAATCTGCCCTTCTGTTCCCACTAAAAGATCATTTCATTTGAGCTTCATGTGTGTCTATTTCAATGTGACTTTATGCAGCTGGGCCTGAAAACAAAAAAAAAAAGGCCCAACTTGTCTATAAATACGCTTTGTCGCTTTCTGCCGTTAGTTAAAAAGGTACCACTCTCATATCTGTGGGATAAAGATGAAGCTACATCCAGCAGAAAATTAAATTACTCATTAACACGTAGAAGTGTTACAAAACCAGAAGTGTAAAAAAAAGTTCCCAGATTTTTAGGGGTGTATGTACCACTATTTCTTGACTGGGACCAGTAACTCCTAGGAGTCTGTGCGGGTCGCCTGGTTACTGTATGCGCTTGTAACTCTTATACAAGCAAATAAGTGCCCTTTACAAAATAAAATAAAAAGTATTTTACGGTTCTTTTTAAAGTGTAGTGTAGCAGTGGCACATACACAGGGGAGATGAGTGTTATAATTCAGTAAAAAGTGGTAGTCGTACTTCCTTCTCAGTGCCTGTCCGTGTATTACAGTCACAAGGCATTTCCCTGATGCCCTTTCAAAGAGCAACAACACAAGCATAACCACTGCAAATGTCAGTATTTATGTTTTCATTCATTTAATGCAGCGTACTAATCCGCACCTTTCAACATAACCTACAACACTGGCTCCCAAAGTGAAGACAGCCAAACCTCGAAAAAAACAAGATCAAAGTTGTAATAAAATCTTAGTCAAAGACAAACATGTGGAAGGAAAAAGTGTTAGGAGACACTCAATTTGTCATTTAACGGCATTACAATAACAGCTTCCTGTTGAATTTCCCTCAGTATTTTACATTTGCTTGAAATCTTTTGGTGACGTCCTGCGTTCTGCAGCCCGTCTTCGCTCCTGCTGAGGAGGATTTGGACATGTTTAGATGCTCTGACCACTCAAAGTTATACCTTGAAAAACTAAACTAGATCCCAGGAGCTTCTCCGGAACAGGTTTTTAATCACATCAGATGCTGTTCTGATGTTTTTTTTGGAGCAGTTTAGTAAGAAATGGCAAGAGAAATCAAAACGAGAAGAATGCGAATGAGGGGAGGATCTTTGCGATGTACTTGTTTTTACTTTCGTTTGTCTCTGACTTTGTGTATGTTTGTGAATCTTTCTGCAGTGAGGTCAAACTGTCGGGTGAAGCATTTCAAGGTGCACAAATCAGAGCAGAGTATTTTTTACGTGGAGAACAACCTCTTGTTCGGCTCCCTGATCGACTTGGTGGAGCACTACTGCACCAACATCCTGAACAACGCCGGCACACTGGGAAACCCCTGCAAGAGGGTAGGAGGGCGGCTCTGTCGGTTGGGTTTCTATCTTTTTGCTCGTCTGTTCCTCTTATTTCTGGTCATGTGAAAAACACAGTTGTGGCTGGAGCGCCGTACAATAACGTGCTTCCTTGTGTTTGTAGCTTGCAGCTGAACCTAAATGCAAAATTCACAAAAAGGAAATCATGCAACAAAAGATGCAGATGTTGTCAGAGCCAATGGATCAAAACTACAACGCTTAAAAGAAAAATGCACTTAAAATCAATGCCGCTGTGCAGAAATACAATAAAAAGTCCTGCATTCAAAATGAAAATAAAAGTACAAAAGTCTAAGCATCAAACTATACCTAAATGACCAGAAGTATAAGTAGTTGTAGTGTGTAGTAGAGTATGAAATAAAGCGTGTGGGCTCCTATTCTCAAGCTTCAGAGAGCTGATCAGGGCGTCCCGCTTCACATATGTCACATATGTATGAAATTAATTGAATTGAAGTATAAAGTAGCAGAGAATGAAAAGTACCTCAAAGTACAGTACTTTAGTAAATGTACTTTCCATCACTGTTTTTCTTTCTTTTTTTTTTTCTTTTTTTTTTTTTTTTTTAGCAGAAATCAGATAATTTTCAGAGAAATCTTGAAAATTGTTGCCGGTTCTGTGGTGAAAAACATTAAATCGACTTGAAATGATGTCTGTGTGACAGATATGTAGCTTGCTACTGATTGGTTTGGTCAAAACGAAAGAAAATGTACCCGCGCTACAACAAATCTTCCCTCCAGCGTACTGGCCAGGGGGGGGGGGCATTATTTAATTCCCTCTTTGTGTACCTGCACAATGTACAAATGGGCACCTGCTTTGGTAATTAATAAGACACACTTGAAAATGCCCGTTATCACATGAAGATTTTCTTCAACTAGAGCGGGAAAAAAATCAGCAGCTATTTTGATAAAAATTCAAACATTTAGGTCATTTTTTAAGCAAAAATGCCAAAAAAAATCCCAAATTTCAGCTCCTGAATTTTGATTATTTGCTTATTTTCTTTGTCTTATGTGATAATAAACTAAATATCTCTGAGGGTTTGTTTTTTTTCCCCACTTTTTTTCTGACATATTTCAGACTTAACCAATAAATTTTTTTTTTAATTTAAAATTTAATTTTTTCAATTAATTTAAAGAAAAATAATTGTCAGATTTTATTCCACCAGAGGAAGCCCAACACCCCAGATTTGAATCATTTTACGGTGGACGAGTGGGAGCTCCCGAAGGAGGAGTTCACCCTGGAGGAGGAGCTGGGCAGCGGCTACTTCGCTGACGTCTACCGGGGACGCTGGAAAAACCACATTAATGTCGCCATCAAGATCCTCAAAAGCGGTATTTATCCCCTCTCTTGTTCTGAAGAATCTTGATTGGTGCTAAAGTGTTGAATACACAAAAGGGAAACAGACAGTAGGTGACTCATCCAGTCACAGCGACACGGTAGATGGGTTTTGTCGAGAAACAGGTAAAACCACTCGTTCTGTTACAGTGTATAAAGCTAAGGTTTGTTGGCTTTATCAACAATGATTTGTATGTTGATGGCTAGTGTTTGTTTGGTATTCAGAAGTTCAATTTCAAGCTTAATCGAGATGAAAACTGATTACAGACAGTGAGTCACAGGTGTGTGTATTGTCTGATGGATACGTTTAATTCCTTAAATCCTCTTTGACAGACGCTTGTCTGAACAAAGCTGAAAATATTAGTGGAAAAATTCTAATTTATTAATCATTTGAGTAATTTTATCAAACAAAAAGGGGCATTTTCTGCTGGTTTCAGCTTCCCAAATGTGAAAATGCATCGCTTCTCCCCCCATTTTACATCACTGTAAACAGAATATGTTTGAGTTTTGTTGTATTAATAATCTAAAAGTAACTACAGTTATCAAATAAATGATAGTGGAGTATTCACTTCTGAAAGTGGTTTAGAAGTATGAAGAAGCAGAAAATGGAAATACTTCAAAATTGTACCTAATCATAGCACTTGACTAAATGCACTGATGAAAACGGACCTGAGGTTTCTTTCCTGTGTTGTGCATAAATACAAATATGCATTGTCGATAACATGTTAGACTCCATCGAGTGAAACTGATGAGAGACATGAAAAGAATGCAGCGATATCCATCAAGGCCATACGCCTCATTGCTGTCAAACCTACCTGGATATTCAAGCCGTGTTGTTACATGTTGAACTGCGGTGACACAGCGATGTGTTTTTCATTAAACACTGCAGCCTTGGTGTGCAACGATCAGTAGATACTCGTCTTTTTAAGGCTTAACGTTTGCGCTGATCTCTGTCTCACCATTGTTTAAATTGTAACAATATATGTTGTTTTCCTGCAGGACAACTGTAGAGGTGGAAAGTAACTAAGTACATTAACTCAAGTACTGTACTTAAGTATAATTTTGACGTAATATTATAGAAATATTGTAGTTTTTAACTCCACTACATTTATCTTACAGCTTTAGTTACTCATGACTTTACAAAGTAAGATCTTTGTATATATCTATAGATATATATATCTATAGATATATAGATATATATAGCTATATATAGATATATAGTTATATAGATATATATAGCTATACATAGATATATAGTTATATAGATATATATAGCTATATATAGATATATAGTTATATATATATAGATATAGATATATATCTATATAGATATATATAGATATATGTAGCTATATAGCTAGTAGATATCTATAGATCTATATCTATATAGATAGAGATATATAGATATATATCTATATAGATATATATTTATATCTATATATAGATATATATATATATCTATATATAGATATATATAGATATATAGATATAGATATAGATGTATAGATATCTACTAGTATAACAATCACAGGGGACATCTTCTTTTACTTTTAATACTTTAAGTGCAATTTCCTGATTATACATACATACTTTTTACTTAAGTAACATTTTCAACACACTTTAAGTTGTAACAGAGTATTTTTACAGTGCGGTATTAGTACTTTAACTAAAGTAAAGGATCTGAATACTTCCTCCACCAACTGGTATAAAGTGGGAGAAGTCAGGTGAGACGTTTTAAAAGCATGAAGAAAAAAGCCACTTAAACTGCGATTCGTGAAGTAGCTCACTTATCTGATTAACCTGATGACACATTGTTCAGTATTACTGTAAAACTCCAAACAGGAAGTAAATGTCTTGTTATTTCCAGGAATCACTGTTCAAAACGTACCTTTGGACGCTCAGGCCGGTTTATTGTGGAGGATTCTCAATGATATTTATGAATAGTTTATAAACACAGATCAAGATTGAACTTTGACTGTAATAAAACACTTGTATTCCAGCGGTCTTTGAGGTGAACATGTTGGAAAAGGAACTCAGATGAGATATTGTTTTCCGAATCGATTAAAAACCTTATAAAAGGTCACAATTGCGATTCAAAAAGTTTTTTTGTCCAACCAACAGTCTAAACTTTATTGATGTATAACAAAAGTAAATTTTCGCTTGATATATGACTCTCCGCTCAACTAATTCAGCCCACTGTTGGGCCTCAGACCGCCATCTAGTGGACCACGGAGGTACTGCCACAGGGTTAATATTAAATTAAAAATAAATTGTTTTGTTAATTTCCAAAATTTTACACCGAAATGTGCTCAAGAAATCACACAAATAAAAAGACGTCAAATTAAAAAACTTCTATAGTGCGAGTTATACAACGTACAAGATTAATAAAAATGTACAGTGTGGTGGAAATTCTGGTAACAAAGATCGAAAGATACTAAGTTTGTAACTAGTTAAGACAGGAAGTGGCTTTGATCAGATATTAACTGCCAAATACAGCCTCACTTCCTCCTTCACGTCTGACTGAGTTCTCCCACAATAAACACCGAGGTTATCTCGCAGTCGCATCTTCACACAATACAGTGCAATACCTTTTGCCCTTGGGGCAGGAGAAACGGAGCAGTAAAGCGATGCATTTTTCAATCACAACGGTGTCTGCTCAGCTTTGGCTGCTCTTTAACCCGCGATGATCTCACAAGCAGCGTGCGAAGACATTTCCCTCATGAAAGGTCGCTTACTTTGTGCAATACATTTTATAATTACCAGTTAGCGGGATTCAATTAAAAACAGATTTACTAAAAAAAAACGGCAGTGCTACGTGAACATTTTTGTTCTAAAATTCTTTCAAAAACGACCACCTCATGTTACGAAACATCAAAAAATCCATCTTTGCTCTAAGTGTGTCACGTTTGTTAAAAGCTCAAGATTTCAACGTGGTTTCCTTCTCTTCCTCTTTCTCGGTTCCCCTTTTATTTCGTTTTTTACATCCTTTTGAATGTCTCTCTGTCTGTCCAGACTCGGAGTTGAACCACCGTGAATTTCAGAGGGAAGTTCAGATCCTGAAGAGTCTCCGCCATCGCCACCTCATCTCTCTGTTTGCCATCTGCACGGCCTCGCCACCTTACTACATCATCACCGAGCTGATGGAGAAAGGCAGCCTGCTCAGCTTCCTCAGAGGTAAAAAAAACCCTCAATGCGTCTTCTACTTCTGTGAGAACCAGAGTGTTGTAGGGGGTTAAAGGGGGCTAGAGCTTCTGCTGGTGTGAACTTACATTAAGTTACAACTTTAAAGCTTGTCAAGTAGTTAGTTGTAATGAAAAGTGTGGTCGCAAAATTAGCCTTGGCTGGAAACCCTACATGCAGCACATCCCTGTCAAGTTATTGTAACCTGTAACGATGTTCTTTGCATTGTCCCTGACAAATACATTAATCTAAAACATGTTTATTTTCTTTTTATCACACTGCACTACATAGAGTTTATTAAAGACACGTCATGCTACAACTTTGTTGCTGCTTGATACAAAAGGAAAACTCTCACAGTTCTCATTTTCCATGACTAATCCAGTGTTTCCCATTAATTACAGTTTAGGAAGAGCAGAGAATAGTGTAATAATGAAACGTATATATGTTCAGTTGACCTGGAAAGCCTGGGGTAAATGTGGCAGTCCCACCTCAAGCGCCTTGAATCATGGACCCGTATTCATGCGTTTCCATGTGTTTATGATTAAATTGTTTACTAGGGTTAGGGCTCACAATTGTTTATGGATCTAATATCTTAATTTTGCTTTCAAAGTAATGCATTTAACTTTAAAATGTAGAAAATTTAGGGTGAAAATTCCTGTATTTTTTCATATTTCATAAGGGGGAAAAAAATGTTGATTTATTTATTTTTTGCAATGTCAGTTTTCTTTCCAATTTCGTGCAGCCCTAGTTTTTAACCTTGTTGGGTCTGATTCTCTGTGCTGATTGTTTTCCGTTTCAGGTCCGGAGGGGCAGAAACAAGACACTGCGATGCTCGTTGACATGGCTGCCCAGGTGGCTGATGGGATGTCGTACCTGGAGGAGCAGAACAGCATCCACAGAGACTTGGCGGCTCGAAACGTCCTGGTGGGGGAGGACTACATCTGTAAAGTGGCCGACTTTGGACTGGCCAGAGTGATCAAGGTAAGGGAGGGCGAGGGGATATGAAGCGTCTTTTCTGAAGTCACATCAAGCCTTCAGTGTTTTTGAGACAAAGATTTCTCATCCAGGAGCCGTTCTACATCACGGAAGATAAAAAGATTCCCTACAAGTGGAGCGCTCCCGAGGCCATCAGCCACGGGAAGTTCTCCAACAAGTCGGACGTCTGGTCTTTTGGCGTCCTGCTCTATGAGATTATCACCTATGGAGGCACTCCTTTCCCGGGTTGGTACAACTACATGTTTTTTTTGTATTAGATTTTTTTTTAAAAGATCCTTTGTATCACTTTCGATGTTGATTATGAAATTAAATATCAAGTCGAAGTCCTTGGAGAAAACATTTTCCCATGTTCCCTCTCGACAAATCCCGATTTTGATAACTTCCTCTGGGATGAACTCTTCCAGGATCATTATTCATCCAATGTTCTCAGCTTTTCTTATATCATACTTTGCTGTTGTACTACTTTCTGACTGCCTCCAGTAATCACTCAACAAACAATACAAAGGACACAACTGTTTTAAGCGGGAGCTTTTTTTTTTAGAACCCGTGTCGGGAAAATGTATTTGTTCCTGTCACCATCCCTGGATTTCTTCATTTCAACAGGTTTTACTTGCTGTAATCGTCCCTCCTGTTGCCATTATAACATGCCTTCCTAAAACTAATAGCATGTACGTGATGATCTGCAGTCCTCCGACCATCAGTGCAAAAAATTATTTTATCCATAAAGAAAGTTATAAAAAGTTATTTCCAGGCTTCAGACTCTGAATTACACACGTTTCCTGTTTGTTACATTCCAGCTTGATTTGCTTTAAGAAGGGATCTCCTAAAGTCCAATATGAACATGAAGAATATTTAACTCTACATACGGGTCCCTAACTATTCTTTTGAGACTGATTTGATAAATTGTGAACCGATTCTTTAAAGTTAATGCCCCTGTGTTTGTGTCGAGGAGTAACCGGCACTTTGTTGATGCAGCTTCGGCAGAAATTGGAAGCGTTTGGTATGATGCAGTGGATCTCCCGCTAATGCAAACACGGCATGAAATTACACCGCAAAGTATTAATTGTGCCCCAACTACAAACCGTACAGTAGATATAAGTTGGCATTTGTAGCCCTCTCAACTACACATTCTGCTCATTTCAAGGTTCAAAAGGGCTTGAATATAAAAAAATATATTGGCAGACGTGTTTAGGGAACTGAAAGCTAGAATTAGCAAATGTATTTATACACGTTATGGTATACTTTTGGGGTTTAGAAGTGATGTGTACAGCTGCTGTGTGAATAAGAAAGATAAAAGGATAGACTAACATTATTCAGCATCCAACACAAGTTTGTTTGTGAAAGTAGCATTAGAGATTTCTTGCACAAGAAAACATTTTGGCGTCTCTACAGGTGTTTTAAGTGGACATGAATGCCTGACCTCTCTTCACTATTTCTGCTCTCTTTCAGCCTTTAGCAACCAGGAAGCGTACCAGCAGGTTACCAACGGGTACAGGATGCCAGCTCCGTCCAACTGTCCCGACTTGCTCTACAAAATCATGCTGAAATGTTGGAGCCTGGAGCCCGCTGACAGGCCGGACTTCATGACCCTCAAGGTCAAACTGGACAGCAGCTCCTACGAGTTGGAGTGACCGACTTCCTGCACGGCGGCAGAGAGACGAACACTGAGTGGGGATCGTGATCACTGAGCGGGGGTCGTGATCACTGAGCGGGGGTCGTGATCACTGAGCGGGGGTCGTGATTCACTGAGCGGGGGTCGTGATTCACTGAGCGGGGGTCGTGATCACTGAGGACTTCAATAAACTGATTTTACAGGCTTTTACATAGAAAGACTGCCAGTGTGCAAACATACAAAGCCTGATTTCATTCAGTCCACTAGACCTGAAACTATTAATTATTTCCATTACCGATTCATTTAAAGATTTTTTTTAGAGCTGAAACCATTCGAAAAATCAATTGGCAACAATATCTAAAAACGATTAACAATTTTTTGTAATTTTTTTTAAAGCAAAAAACGCAAATAATTCTCTGGTTCCAGCTTTTAATGTGTGAGCGTTTGCATGTTTATTTAGTCTACTGTGATTATAACATGAAATATCTTTCGGTCCACTGGTAAGACAAAGAAAGACAATTAAATATGTTAATTTAGGCTCTAAAGTACGACATGTTATAGACCAAACGATTAATCAGTTAATTGAGACAACAATGCAGCTCTAAATGTCATTGGAGCAAAACCCACATATATTCAGTTTTTTTTTGTTTTTTTTTTAAAGCAGCAAATTGTCACATTACAGAGGATAGAACCAGAGATTGTTTGTTATTTTTACAAGAAAAAATTACTCTAACAATTAATCAGTTAAATTTCTGTCAATGAACGAGTCAATTAATCGATTGTCTCAGTTTTACAGTCGATACTACGATGAGGTGACGCGGCCACTGAAAAAAAGACGATATGTTCCAAGGTTTTTTGTAATTTAATGCAGAATTATGGGCTTTTTTTTCTCGGTTGGAATTCACTATGAATCTTTTTTCCATGAGACTCCACACTTTGAAAGTGAAAGTAAGAGGAAGGTTTGACAACATATTTTGTGGGTTTAATCCCAAGAAAATGAACACGGGTCATCAATAAAGAAAAGTCCGACAGTTTACAGCCATTGTGTGCGGAGGCGACATTAATGTGAACTTCAATATCTGCTTCATCTTGTGACTTCTATTGAGTATCAAAAAAAAATCTCACCTATAAATCCATTTAGTAGCTGAGTTTACGATCCTCACATGATCTTCATCAGCAGATGGAGTCGGATTGTTTTCTGTCTCCAAGGCCAAGAGTGAAAGTTGAAAAAGGAAATTTAACTACATTTCCATGACTGGGCTGACAAACTGCATCTGTTGATGAAGATCATGTAATATGATCAAAAGCTACACAAGGAGTCTAATAAAGGGACCAGTTTCCATTTAATTGGTGCTGGATGAAATCAGAAATACTTTCTTTATCCCTGGGGGGCAAAAAAGGTTTTGTTTAAAAAAAAAAAAAAAAATAAAATAAAAAAAAAAAAAAAAATAAATAAATATATATATATATATATATATATATATATATATATTAAAAGAAAATATATATATTTTATATATATATGTATATATAAAAATATATATATTTTTATATATATATTTATATATTTTTTATATAAATATGTATATAAAATTTTATTTTTTTAATATATGTATATAGACAAACATAGAAGTTAAAGTTAAAATGTGGACATTGTACGACAATATCAATAAATATGTATATTACAATATATACAATGAAAGTAGAACAAATGTCTCAAACCGCTCCAACTGATGATATTAATTATGAAAACGTCAACAAAAATGTTAAGAGAAATAAAGCAGCAGCCTTGTACAGATTCATTTATAAAGCATTAAACTCATTTTACTAGGACACATTTCTCACTTGTTGTGAACTCTACCTGTCTGCAATACAAACCTTTGGCCAGCAGGTGGCAGCGCAGTCACATCTGAAGGTTTTCTTCCTTTCTTTTCTAACTAGTGAAGTTTTTATTGCACAAATTAGTCACAAATAACTTGCTTTCCAACAGCTCAAACCTCTCCAGTAATTCAGCAGTTTCTCTCAAATCTACTCTGCTCTCAGCTGCTATAAACTAGAAAAGATCCATTAAACTGCTGCGATGGACGGATCATCACGTGACCCCTTGAAACAAGCAATGTGATCTATCATTAATCAACCAACGTGGGATTTTTCTGTAGTTTAATAGAATAAGTCCTAGAGTCCTGAGGAAGTAAAAATATCCATATTAGAGGGACGGCTTCGATAAAATGCTTATCTTTGTGTAACATAAATGTTTTCTCTGCTTTCCTTTTCTGTTAATCATCTTGGGAATCCTTTAAATGAATCTTGTGGAGATCCCGATCACTGCTTTAGATATGAATGAGATTTATGAAAAACAGACCAACATATTTGGAAAACATGCAAAATGCGCATGTCAGCAACAGTTAAAGTTTTAAAGTTAAATCAAAGTTTGTCCCTTCCAATCGATTTCAGTATCAAAGCCATTAAACAACCATTAAACGGTGTCACATTGCCTATGTAAATACTTAAATAAACTATTTTATTGACCGTATTTAAACAGATTTTGATCCAATGTCTCATTTAGTTTCCAGTTCTTTTAAATGTACATGTGTTTCATAATCTATGTTGCTGATGAAACGCCCGGTAAGACCTTATTTTTAGAGTCAGACTTGTAAATGATTGCAGCAGCACACGTACTATTGTCCCACATTGGAGTCTAATAAAAGCACCGGCCTCGCCAAAACAACTATTGTGAAAGTGTTAAATGTAACCTGGTGCAAGAACAACGTGACTCACTGCATACAGTATATGTACCCAGTTAACTCAGTTCAGTCAAAGTCCATCCACCACCTCGACATCCACACGGTGTTTACTGCTAAATACAGCTCAGCAAGAATCACTGCAAAATCACCAGTTTATACGTTTTTACCATTTACAGGCATGTGTTGGAGCAAAATGAACATTTTTGTTTTTATTCTATGAACTACTGACATTTCAACCAAGTTTCAAATAAAAAAATACTGTCATTTAGAGTATTTATTTGCAGAAAATGACCATCCTAAGCTAAAACATTAGCATTGTGTTGTTTAAGAATGAATATGAAGGCCATTAAATGAGATTTCAATCGGTCTGAGATGACCCGGACATCTCAGACCCTCTCCTCCTCTGCTTTTCTTTTCCTGCCGCTCCAGCTTCTCGTCCCCTTTATGCAGAGTGACCTTTATACAGACTAAACTTCATACCAGGAGAAGTCCCAGAGGAAAAACACAACGCAACAGGCCGCTCATGCGCATCGTGTCGTGTTATTAATGTCACACTGTGTAATGCGAGTGCAGCACGCGGCGGCTCACACTTGCACTGTGTTTGTTGTTTAACCGTACTGGTTTTGAGTAAGAACATTAGAGCTCTGCAACATATTTTTCAAAGTTTGAGTGGGAAGCGCATTAAAAAGGATTGCTAATATTTCCAGACTTATTGTCAACATGGATGATTAATATGTGCGTGGGAAAAAAAAAGTGTTGTAATGTTTCTGTCTTTTGTTGAGTTAATCTTGTATTTCACAAGCAGCTCACTCCTCTGGGTTGATACTATTCTACCAGAAACTGTCTCAAAAGCCTTTAAATGAAAAGGTCAAAATGTAGGTTGGCAAGCTGAAAATCAAAGTTTCAGAAAAGTTGCAAGAATAGCAGACATCTGCAAAAGTTATTACGTCATAAATCATCGATACTTGGTGTTTTTATTGTTAGTCTATGTGAGCCACTTCTGTGTGTAAACTTACTTATCTGCTACCCCAGTTACACAGTGTATTCACAAATCCTATTTAGAGTAAAGACAAAAAACAAAAATCACATTTTAAATGACATAAAATTGGGGTACAAAAATCTCAAAGATTGATGACTCAAAAACTGGATAAATAAAAGCAAAACTATCTCCAGGAATAGGTACTGAAAGTTAGGAGTGAGAGAATGTATACGTGTTGTCATCTGCATGAATCAACTCTTAAAAAGGTAATTTTCAACTTGGGTATTTATTACGTCTGTGGGACTGAAAGACAATGAAAGAGACAGGAAAGGACAGACCCTGACGATAAATAGAAAAAGTCTCTTTCCGGGATGTAAAATGATCCAACTCTGTTCCCTTGAAAGCCAAACATGTGAGGTGGGAACACACGTGCTCACACACAGATCCCAAAAGATCTAAAAGAGTGACGAGGGGTGGGTCATGACCGAGGGATGGAGCGAGGAGTTATGGGTAAAAAGTTGTTCAGCAGTCTCGAGTATTTACAGTACACAGAAAGGTTTTTGGTGTCGGGCCGCAGAATCCAAGGGCGAAGGCTTCTTTTTCAGAGGCAACATTTTGCATCAAAAAACGTGCGAAAAATGTTTGTGTCACGTTCATAAATCGTACATAAAGACAAATAATCAGAGACGAAGAAATACTGAGAAACAAACTAAATTAGCGATGAAGTTGTCTCGCACACACTTTTTGACCGCCACACTGAAAATGAATCCGGCGCCTGTGATTAGCGGTGAAACAATAAGGGTAATGCGTCCTTTATGGATTTCAACGTGTAATAGACGCAACATTCAAGAGATTTAACATCCCCACCATATGGATGAAAAACCCCACAATGCATCTGGGACACTTGCACGATGTCCCGACAAAAACACAAGCAAGTCTGAATTAAAAAATTTTGCCTCTGGACAAGTACGACGAATTCCACGACCTGCTCGGTGACATTGACCAATAGGAGCACAGAGCGCTCTTCAGCAGTAAACACGACAAAGCGAACGTTAAAACGTGTTGTTTGTGCTGTGAAACAAATTAAAAAGGTCATTGTTGCTTTTTCTTTCTTTTTTCCCAGAACTCAGCCAGTATCAAAAACACCGCTACTGACGCCATTTTGTTTACATCCTTGATCTCGGCAGCACGGCTCGCAGACGTAGGCCGTGAATGACGGCGAGCAGCGATTGGTCGGTGGCCAAGAATTTCTGACTATAATCTGATATTTTAACAGACAAAGATATCATGAACACGGCTTTATTTCCAGCCAACGTCTGTAACATCACTCAACAAGAAGTTACTCCAGCACGGAGGCAAAGTTTACGCACTTCTTAGGGTCTCTATAGCTACCATCAGTTTAAAAATGCCTCCGTATTTATACATCTTTTTGTATTGTTTGTATTGTCTGTGTAATGTATTACTGTGTCTTTGGCTATGAGTTGTTAGAACTTGAATGCAGCTGGTTGTAACACTTTCGCCCAGGAAATATTTCCCCTCGGGGGACAATAAAGCACATCTTATCTTCTGTCTGGTGGATGCATCTTTGCTCCTCCCGTAAAGCCCCACTTAAGCACCGAGACTAAAAACTAAGACTGAGGTACACGGCAGAGAGAAACAGGAGGAGACTCATGAGGAAGGATGAGGGAGGGGGGGGTGAGGGGAGGGAAGGGACAGAGGAGAGGTCTGCCTCCTCAGCAAATACAGCTTCAGGGTGGTGTGCTGTGCAGAGAGGAGGAGACACACTTCACTGCGGAGAAGAAAAGTGAAGCAACGAGCACCTGATTGGCCTCCTGATGCTCCATCATCCCTCCATCCACCTGTCGTCCGCTCTATTCGTCACGGCGTTACTCATCAGACTTCGATATCTCTCTGGATTTATCGGAAAATTCTCAATGCATTGGATCTAAAAAAGGGCTGATTACACCCAAATATTGAGCCAAAAGGTAAGACTTTTAAACTTCTCGAGCATGTTTACGTGCACAGTTTTATACGCTGTAAGCAGAAATATTAAAAAAATGTAATAATCTTGACCTTTGCTATTTTAGTCCCACATGGACATCCTGTTAGCAGTAAACACTTGAACAGAGCTGGCGTCTAACAGTTGAAAGCTGAAAGTGAATATGATGTTCTAAAGGTTCCTTATTGCATAGTTTAACCACAAAATGCAGACTGCAGGGAAATATAAAGGGTGCAAAACTACAGGAAGTGAAAGGAACAGATGTGTTAAAATAAGTTTTAGTTTTATTTCCTTTCCTGGTAAACAACATGATCTATTTCACTCAACTAAATATGAAGATTAGTGTATGAAAATACATATTATTTAAAAGGACGCTGTCGTCATTGATTGCACCAGATTCACTAGAATTTTAAAATCGATTCATAAACTTCATGTGAGGCCATTATCATTTCAAAACGTATAATGTTTTGCAGCACACAGCAACCTTTTTATTTGTGCGTCATGCTACTAAAATTAGACTCCTGGTAATAAACTAAATCATAACACCGATCACTTTTTAAAGGGATAGACTTCTGGTCGAGCAAAGGTCTGAAAATGTGACGGATTTCATTCATGTAATTGATTATGACACTTGAGTCTTATCATTTGTCCTTTTGGCTTTTTGGCTGCAGACTTGTAGGGGAAAGTCTTGCCCAGGGTGCAGCTCCAGTTACACTTGTACTCCCTTATACTCCAAAGGACTGTGAAACTATCCTGGCCTGACGCGTTTAAGATCCAAGTTTTGTACTTCCTTACATTTTGGACAGCAATCATTTCAAATCATGAAGATTCTCTCAGAAGTGTCTTTATTTTCCCATCAGGGTATGAAACACAAGGAACAGAACAGTTGTAAATGACACAAACGAAGCTGCTGAGTCACCAGATCTCTGTTTGTTTGTTCTAGTTTGGTTGTTTGACAACCTGTGTTGTGGACACTGTTCTCATCGGTTACAATTACAGTTTACTCACAATCTTAATTGCCCATTAGAGTCGTCGACTAATCGATTAGTCGGTCGACAGAAGAATAATCTCCAACAATTTTTTTATGCAAAATTGGCAGAAAATGCAGTTTTCAGACTTCAAAATATGAAGATTTCCTGCTTTTCTCTGTTTTATAAAACATTGAACAGAAAATCTTTGGGTTTTGTCCTGACACAACAAGAGATTTAAAGATGATGCTCGTAACTAAACTTGCTTACGTTGCTTGCTGTTGATAAACGTACCAACAACCGGAGGTTTAGCCATATTTTGGTAAAAATATGATAGTATAAAAGATCCTGAGCAAGTGAATGGACAGAGGGAAAGTAGATTACGATGCATGAACGGTTGACATAGTTTCTAGGGACAATTTCACACTTTTTCCCGCTGGCTCACCACTAGAATCCACTGTAACTCCCATGAATCCAGGCTGACTGCAGCTGCCGTCCTCAATAAAAAGTCACCTTTTAAGCCTACAAGCAGTGAGAGTTTTCAGTGGAGTATTCCTTTAATATATGACTGTGAGGCCTAGTCTCACCTCCTACCACAGCATTTATCAAAACCCAATGAGAGACTATGTGAAATGTGTAAACACCAAATTAACTTTAATTTCCAACGTGTGTAATAAAACAAAACAAAAATGAAACAACTCTGCCAATGAATGTGCATCAAGGTGGAATATACTAACTCGCCATGTTCACTCCGCAGAGGAGAGGCTGCTCCTTGGCATCCATGTTATGATTCAGGATTAATAAAGTGTTGTTGAGTCACGGGGTTCAGGACAAAGTCTGCTTATGTCACCGGGGAGGTTGAAAACAACCGTTTACAGCTGCAGGAGGTGAGATGTTCATTCATAAACTAGCTTGTATTCTAGGTTGGTGCGATTATTCATTGATTTTAGTAACAAAATATGTTTTATTGCACTTTCACATTCAAAGAAACTGAGCACTGCTTTCACATACACGTTGAGCTACATCGCTGCTGATTAAAAAATCTGAGTTCAGTGCATTTTCATTTTTCTCGTCTGTTTTCTGCTCTCTGTTGTGTATTACTCTTTTACTCTGGACTGCAGAGAAAGTTTCATACATACGGAGCATAGTGAACGTCAATATCGCAGTCGATGTTTTTCATTCAATTGTGGGAGGCGAAAATCTCGATTATGAATCGTATTCGATTAATTGTGCGGCCCTGCTGTACACACAGCTATTCTGCCATCAAGGGGTTGTGTTTTTAGTGGAATATTGTGCTCTTGTGTTCACAACCAGTCCCCACCGGACAGTTTCCACAGAAAACCAGCAGAGTGGAAATCTCATTAAAGTAATCCAGTAAGACTGAGTGTTCTGGAGTGAACAGGAAGTGTTGCGATATGTATTTATATTATTAATAGTTATAGCAGTCAGTGACAAGTCAAGGAAATTGCCATTAAACCATTAACCATTGGCTAATGGTTACGCATTTGGATGTGTTGGAAAAGGGCAGTGATAGAGGAAAAAAAAAACAAGTAAAAGTCCTGCATTGAAAATGTTACTTAAATAAAAGTATGGCTTCATTTTATGAAACTTTCAGGATTCTGCAGAGCTGCAGTTTGTGTCTTGGAGCTGATTTGAGGTGGATCCCTGCATGAGAATAGAAACTAGTTAACATCAGTAAACCTTTCAGGGGGGCTCAGCTGGGTTAACATTCTTTCCTTATGGTACAGGTTTGAGGGAAGAAAAGGAGAAGCAGACTCTATAGGAGGATGAATCAACAGTGGGCGGCCACAACCTTTACCCTAAATCTTACTGACACACCAGCGTTATATAAGTTGTGTTTAGGTTCCACTTACACAACGCAGAAAATGAAAGATAGTCACATAAGAAATGTCCTTGTTTTTTTTTTGTTTTTTTGAGTTTTCACTGGGTACATCCTGTTTCCCGCTGGGAATGTAAATGTATTTTTAAAGATGTTTTTTTTTAAACTAAAGTGTGTTATACAAGTAGCAAACTCCTTTAAGGAATAACTCGGTGCATAGGTTGTGTGTAACGTAGCGAGTGTGCGGTTGAGAGAGAGAAAGAGAGAGAGAGTGTGCGGTTGAGAGAGAGAAAGAGAGAGAGAGTGTGCGGTTGAGAGAGAGAAAGAGAGAGAGAGTGTGCGGATGAGAGAGCGGGAGAGAGAGAGAACGTCAGTAGTAGAAAGTGAGCAGTAACGTTATCGCTGTGAACGTAGCGCAGTGCAGTGTGTTTACAGTTTATTTGTCGGTGAATAAATGCTACAACTCTTTAAGACCCACGCCAAGTTCCTGTGTTTTGCTTGCCACCTGCTGATTAAAGTAAAAAGGGGGCTAGGCCCCAAGTTATCTCAGCTCACTTAAGGTGGATCGACCTTTAAGGTGGACCAGCTATTCTCATTTTAGCGACAAGAAACTCCTCTGAGTTTTAACTCTTTACCTACTTGCATGAACATGTTGCTGCATCCAAATCGGGATGATCACAGCTGAGAGTCGGCACTTTAAGGTCACAGTGAAACAGAAGTTAGATTGAGCTTCAGTAATGTGACATGTTTGCATGAGTGCAGGGCTGAGTTATAAAAGAAAACTCCATCCTACTTTGATCTACTCATATTGTAGGTGGTGCTGGTGGATACAGCACAGCAGTCAGTAAAGATTGGGATATTATTTGCACATATTATTTGCACACATTATTTGCACAGCTTTATGTTTCAAATCTCCCAGCAACCTCAACTGAATTAGCATGACATTCTCACGCTGATATTCGAGGACAACAGTAAAAAAGATCTGTTTACAGCACAAACAAGAAAATCAAACCGGAGCAGCAAGGTTTTCATAACAGAAACCGTGATCCCTGGACCTAATCTCATCTGTAAAAATAAATGACCAACCGCTTCCATGAAAGCTGTGCCCAGACACTCCAGGGTCATAGATTTCAACACCAAAACAAATATTTTGAGAGTTCCTGTGACCAGAATAAGTAACTTTTATCTAAAGCTAACACGGCTGAACCGATTGCCCGACTGAACCACGACAGAAGAGATATTAAACAAACACAAACGTACAAACAGCCGGAGGGTTGTTGAATTTGCCTTCAGGAAAAGTCAATTTTGCTTTATTTTAACATCTCATCACCAACATAACTGCCATCCATGTTCAAGATCTGATCCAAAGAATAAGACCTGAATTCTGACCCACATAACAGAATACAACCATGAATCAAATACATAGTCTGTATCAAGATGCACACAGTTCAGGGTAAAATGATGGGGCAGATGTTCGCAACTGGATTTCGTAACAGTTGCTCCATTTTAGAATTAAAATATATATATTTATATAAACATAGAGAAGTTAAAGTAAAAATGTGCACATTGCACTAAAATATCTAAAAATAAATATGTAAAAATATGTATATTACAGTATAAATAGTGTAATAATAATAATGATATTAATGCTAAAAATGGTATCTGTGGTTACGTCTTTGCCAAAAGGTACAAGTACAAGCACCAATTATAATTATGCACATCAAACAATCATCATATATATGTCATACAAAGAACTTTTGAGATGGTAAAAAAAAAAAATATTCACAAGAACAAATTAAAACAAGAGATATAAATAAAAGGTCGGCTATTTGGAACTGAAACTGCAGATTCAACAGGGAGACCATGTTTTTCACGGTCTGTCCCTTTTTCTTCCCTTGTGATAAGATCGACAACAACAAAAACCCAGTGAAGTGAGGGTCACACACACACACACACACACACACACATGAACATCCTGTTCGTCTTAAATGGGATGCCATCTAGTTCAGTACTTAAAAACACTCTTTCTACTGTACAATCAATACGTTTGACCTGGCACAGAAAGCTGTATGAATCCATGTGCATCTGTA
>CALSCE010000016.1:3677361-3691228 GCA_943593645.1 Bovichtus variegatus | reverse complement strand
CAAGCAAAACCATAATCAAAATCTTTACTAAATAAAGACGAGAAAAATACGTCACAGAAAGTTTTAGTTTTATTGCCCAAATTTAAAAAATGTATAGTTTTCATTCTACAAGAGAAATAGTCCCTATGAAAATGGTTGACTGTGTATTCTAGAGCTGAAACAAATCAAAATTATTTGAGCTATAGAAATTAATTCAGCAAACATTGTGATAATCAATGAATAATAAACACATTTTTAGGCAAAAAAGCCAAAGTTCACTGGCTGTTGTATGTTTAACGAAAACTATCAATAGCTGCTGCAGTATTTCTTTTATAAAATCGTAATTTATTTCAGCCATAATTGCCATGCCCTTTAAACAGGACGCAATGTGAAGACGTCACAATAGACTCTGGGACATTTTGTTGAGTATTTTTTTTCCGTGAGTTTTTTTAAATGACATATTTTAATACTGTGAGCTCCAGAAATTAAAATAAAAAATGATTGTATCCATTGTATCAAGAGTGGAGGCAGAAGTCTCGGAGATTAATACATTAAAAACTTCAGCAGATGAAACTAAAACGATGTACGTGTCAAGATACCACAAGTGAAAAGGGAAAAGAAACTAAGAAATGTGAACACACAAGACTTAACTTTGCAAATCAGAAATAAGTGCAGATAGAAAAAGTAAAAAATTAAAGAAGATACATATTAAAATAAGAGATTATTAACGACAGCAAGACATAACATATGTAAACAGTGTAATATATAACATGATAAAATAATGATACTCAGTGTTTGTAACGTATAATAATGACAAGAGTCTTGTTATTAAACAATAAGATAATTAATCGATTATTGGATTGACAGAAGTTAATCTGCAAATATTTAATAATCCAACCATTTTTCAGCCAAAAATAGTGAATATTTTCTAGCTCCAGCATCTCAAATGAGACGATTTCAATGTAAATTTAATATATTTGGGTTTTGACTTGTTGGTTGGAAAAAAAATTTTTTTGAAGACGCTTCACTGCTTTCTGATATTTTATAGACCAAACAATTAATCAAGGAAATACTAAATCTGATTAATCTATCGTGAAAATAATCTATAGTGTACGATTAAACAGGGACGACGGACGTTCTTGATGGCCAAATGGTGCGTCACATTAAAATGTGACTGCCACAAGGAATGTGGGGAGGCATTACGCATTACCTTGTTTCCTTCGTAAAGTCCAGGGTACCCTATGCTGAAGGAGATAGGAAAGGAAGCATTGAAGCACCTTTCCTAAGCATTTAGAGGATTCAAACAGCTCTTATCATGGCCGACATTTAATACTTCCGGGTCATTTTACTCTGCAAACAAGACTGTTCGACCGCGCACAAAGCTTCCTTGCTTATTCCCTTTTCTTTTCTTTCCCATGTAGTCTTTGAGCTTCTGTGTAACAGGGAAATGAGCTTTTAGTCAAATAAAGTGAACAGTACATGTGTCCTTCTTTCTCTCTCTCTCTTTAGACTTCCCTCCCAGTCCGGAGCAGATGAAGCCTGTGTTCAGCTGTCAGAACGACAGACACAATCAGAGACAGGTCAGCCTCTGGGTCACGAAGGCAGCGTCTCCAGGTAAATATACACATGCATATTAGATATTAGTGCACCTTCTATACGAGGGCTTTCTCATTGCAGGGGTTTGCTGCCATTGTGCCACAAACTACACTAGCCCCAGTGTGTATATGGGTAAGTAGGAAGTAAATATACAAAGACATGACTGTACGTAGGTCAATATACACATAAAAAATAAAAAAAATAAAATAATTATAAAAAATAATTATATATATATACAAACTGTTATTCTATATTTTTCTTTTTGTTAACAAGTCCCATGAATAGACGTCTGTCTCTCAACTCTTTTAGACTTCCCTACTTCCCGTCTGTGGCTCTCAGCTCATTCTTTCCTACTAAAGACATAAATCTTTCAGAAAGGGGTCACAAATAGAAAGTTTTCTTTATAAAAAGAAAGATTTCTAAAAACAGCTGGGCACTTTAGTTTTAGCAAACGTGAGGGAGCAAGTGTGTTGGGGAATAATGTCAGCCTGGGATGACTCTACTTATTTGGTTTGCTCGTGGTGTTTATTTATAGCAGGAGGACATTGTATTGTGTCACTTAAAATAAACAATGGAGATTGATGATGGTCTAAAAACAAATGGGAACCCGAAAGCAGAACAGATAATGAGAAAGAGAACAAGAACGAGAACAAAAGACTGAGATAGAGAAGAGATAATTGGATGCTTCTCCTCACATTTTGCAATGACCAGTGGACCCAGTGACCCGGAAAAACTGCAGCGTAAAAGGAAAACAGCTGCTCAGCTTTTAGAAAGAGCCTCAACTGCTGCAGAACACGTTAGAATCCAACATAATACTTTTTCATATGTATTAAACACACGATATGTAATGATCTGCCACTAGGGGTCTCTCAATAAAAACAATAACCAAAGACGGAGTTCTATGGCTTCGAGAATCAGTGTGGGATCATGGGAGTTGTTGTCTTCACCACCATTGCAGCTTCTCCCGGTTTGGATTCCTTCAGTTGTCATCAGTCAGGAGGTTTTTACCGGGAGCCGAATTATCCGCAGAGGTCTCCTCCTCTCCCAAACACACAGACCCGGTGATTAAAACCGGTAAAACACTAAATAAAGCAACTTTCATGTTAAAAATCAGTGTTTGCCAGGTGGACACTGGACGGAGGAGCTGCGAGCCGCTAACGTTTGCTCAGCTTGTTTCTCTGATAATTTAAGATCCACACTTCCGATGAATAAAATCTTTCATCAGGTTAAAATATAGAGTTAAAACCAACAAACAAAAAAAAAGTGCTTAAAACTGGATAAAACGTGTATTAATGACAGCTTTTGTCAGACAACCACAACGCTGAAACGCATCATCACTTTGACTACAATTATGGATTTCTCTTGGTTTAAAAATTGTTGAAAACAGTTGGGATAATGTAAATATACAACTCAACAAAATGTTATATATTTTGTTGAGTTCTAGTCGTCTTCAGTGCATTCAATGCTGAAATGTTACATATTATACCTTTAAATGTTGATTTATTTGCACATTAAGCATATAACTAAAACTCATGCAGCAGCCTGCAGGTGGTTTCTCTTACAATAAGATTTTTATTTTTATTGTTTTATGACTCAACTCTTGGTATTTCTCTCTTTCTTCCCAGGATTCCCAGGGGTCATCGGCACCAAAGGATTATGGGTCAACATTGTCCTCGGCTCTTCTTCTACTCACTTCTCCATCTCCAAACCAACAAGCCCTGCTGACCGGGGCGTCAAGTAGAAGGAAACAAGCGCACCTCAATGGTTTACAGACTGAAAGGAAGTGAAGAAATCAGGACCCCTTAACTTCCCCACTTCTCAGCACTGTCACCACTGCGGCTCAGGATTTGACAGCGTGCGTCTCGTGGACAAGCACAGACAAAGTGGATGATTTCCAAGCAAAAAAGACACTTAAAATATCACTGTGGAAAAAGTGCCTGACATTTAATATCGAAGCAATTTTATGAAATTGGATGCATCAAGGGGAGTCAGAAGTTGCCAAATGTCATTTAACTATGACAAAGAAATATTTACATTTTCAACTACTTGCAGCTTTTTTATAGAGCAAATGGTTAAAATTGTCAGAAATGTAAATGTAATGTGGAAACTCACATTTCAGTGGGCTCGTAGGGAAAATTCAGAAGTTTGTGTTTTGTAAGATTGTTTGCAGCGAGTCATTTGGACTCCAGTCTCAAGTTAAATGTACAGGTATTGAGGATAATAAAAATATATGTTATGATTCCCAGCCCCGATTCACGGAAATATTAAAATGTGGCTTTTTATTTAGTTGGTGTTGTTGTTTAAAATTGGACGAAGGAAGCCGGCTGCTCATCTCTGAATAAACCTGCAGAATATAAAGTAACGAGGAAAAATAATATTTGACCCTTTGTTTTGTTTCAGTACCAGAGATGTTAAGTTCTTGTGTTTACTCTGTGTGAAGTTCTAAGCAGATTTCCTCTTCCACAGTTGCAGCAGTAACAGTTTCCTTCAAATTTGCACTCAGAGTTTCATCTCATTTCTAAAAGTGTTGAAACGGATGACAGAGACACGCAATAGTTCATGTACATCAGCCACGTGCTTGGTAAAGATATGTAACTGACTAGTAGATTTGCATCACTCACCCGCACAAACAAGCAAAGGTTATTTATCGAGTGGTTGGTAAAAGTTGAACAATCAACAAACATCAGGCCAGTGGACAAAAAAAAGTTAACTTTGCACCCTGGCTGCACGAAATAAAACCATGCAGTCAGGTGATAATTCTCTGTGGGTTCAATAAAAAAAATATTGATTATAAACATTAGGATAAGATTTTTTTGTCCCTGAAACAACTAAAAATGTCCCTAAATATCAAATCCACATCAGACTTGAACCACTCAACCACAAATCTGATCACTAAAAATTCTCTATTCAGGAAACTGAGAGAAAACTGGATATTTCATCTAAACATAGAACACAGTTAGTGAGGATAACGCAGTAATATCCGTTATTAACTTTCAGCGTAATCATTGATGAATTATGAATCCTTTAAGTTATTTATAAATAAAGCAAACATACTAAATATTTGAGGATTTGCTGCTTTTTCTGTTTTGTATGATTATTTGAATACATTTGGCTTTGCACTGTTGGTTGGAGACAAAACTGAATTTGAAGACGTCACCTGGGACCGAATGTCTCACTTTCTTCATATTTATACTTATATCCAATAATCAATTTATCATAAAAATAAATTAAATTGACAGTGCGAATAATCATCATATGCAGCCTTATTCTTAACACTGATTTCAACCATATCACCCAGCACCACAACCAGGAAGCCAAAAGACGAGGTTGAGAAAAGAGGGAGAGGAGTCACAACTGAAGGAGCTCCAGACAGAAATTCTCCTCCTTCACGCCCACTTTTCAAAGAACCGCTGAGCACCCGGTGATCTGGAAAAACTGCAGCGTGGGAGGACGAATGAGCCACAGAACAAACCCTCTTTTCAACCTTTCAACACGGTCACGCAGAGCGGCCACTTTGCAGCATTGTTTGTTTTTCCTCTGTTTCATAGAGACACACAGAGAGCCTGGGGGGGGGGTGTTACACAAAACCATTTGACAGTGAAATGGGAAATTGTTGCGTCAGGGTTTGTGCTGCACTACAGTCAGCAGGGAGATTTCTCTCCGCATGTCAGGAAAACTCGTAGAAGTCAAAAGATAAAGGGGATTTGTGGAATTGTAATTTTGGGTTAGTTGGTGTTTTCTTTCTGCATCGTCATCGCCCCAAGTAAAGCACCTCAAAACACTGCAGAGAATTTACTATGAAGGGAACTGAAATCTAAACCCAGCAACACACCTGATATGCATGTAAAACATTTCAGCTATGCAGATTAATTATGCATATTTTAACAAAAAGAAAAGAAAAAGAAAATTCACAGCTTATGAAATGGTATGAAGCATGATAAACAGATGAGAAAGTACAAGTACAAGAGTATAAACTCACTGTTGGCTATGCAGCAGCATAATCCATAAAACACAGATAGGCCTACTCAGGGGTTTAGAACGATTTATACTACAAAACAGTGATGCAACTGAAATGTTTTTCTAATGCGTGGAGTAAATAAGCATGAAGTCTTCTGCTCTGGAGGGTCAGAGGAGAAGAGGGGAGACATGGAACAAATGAGCCAAACCTCTAGATATTTAAATAACCCTAACAGTAATGCCAAATGACAGTGGTGGAAGAAATACTGCCATTTTATTTACTTAAGTAAACGTAGCAATACTACAGGGGAAAAATACGAGTGAAATTCCTGCATTCAAGTTGCAGCTGGTAAAATGCGGAGCTAATTTCGACTATACTTTCATGTATTTAGGGATAGCTTTATGGGTGGAACACTGAAAGCAGGTAATTATTACATTATTATATAATATATAATATTCAATTATGTATTTTTTCAACCTTAGGAAAGGTTCTCTAGATATTAAGATTTTGAAAGCAAATTAAGTAAGGATGTGAGAAATGTGTTTATTTTGGAAACAAAAAAAACACATCTAAAAATGTAGGCACTTCAAAATTGAAACTACAGAAGCAAAAAAAAACAGTAGTTAACCCTCTGGAGGGGCGAGTTGAGCCCAGTTTGTGCAGGAAAGTTTTTTTTTTTGAATCCAGAGAGACTGTTGGACTGTTTCCAGATGTGCTGTGTGTTTTGGCAGACTCTGGGTTCACCAGGAGCAGCAGTTGGAGGACGTGAAGTGCTCTGTGTTTACTCTGTTCCTGGAATAGCCCTGTACAAAACCAGCGAAACACTCCCTGGCAAACACTGATACTTTCACCTCCTGCTACTTATAGGGCTATTTCAACCAACAGCTATGAACACAACACTTATTTGAATAAAGTATAAACCATGTTCTTAAAACTACAGAGAAAGCTGTATGTGTTCAAACTAAACTTCTATTGCGATATATAAAATCTCTTCTTTTTACGTTGGTAATTGTATGCTGATGACACATTTCTGCTTTAAATGTTGTGCGTGAGATGAACAAAGATATGAACCCAACACAGAAGATTAGGCTGCAAGAGTCTACTTTATTGCATTTGCAATCGCAGGGTGACAAAAGTGAAAAATGTTTAACAAAAGGCATGCGGATGTGTATGCACCACAGCGTGTCTATGCAACACAGTATTACAAACACAGTACAAATGTTAATAAAAAAACACAAAAGCTTATAAGTCTCGTTTGTTTTGTTAAATTATTTGTTCTTGGTTTTCAATTAAAAAAAAACAAAAACCACAAGGTTACAGAAACATGGAAGACAGCCTGTAGCTACAATGAATAATAAAAACAACAAAAAAAACTAATAAGGTTGTAAACGGGACATCCTCCCGTCACCTAGCGTTGGTCATTGGTTCAACCCCCCCCCCCCCCCCCCCCCCCCCCCCCCCCCCCCCCGCCGCCGCGGCCCCCCCCCCCGCCCGGGGCCCCTCCCCGTGCCGTGGATCAGAGTGAGACTGCAGGATCAGGAGGAGGTGGGGCTTCCTGCATCGCTGCTCTCACTCACCTGCCGCTGCATCACCATCTCCTTGGCAACGCAGGTGATCTGACCATTCGTCACTGCACCTTGGACCCCCGCCCTGAGAGAGACAAAGAGAGGTACAGAGATTGTGAAAAGCTATTCTTTATCCTGTATAAGAGAAAGGGAATGTCTATTTGTAAAACCGGTACAGCTTTTATACAGCGCACCTCTCAGCCTTGCTGCCAGTTTGTACCAGTTGCCACTTGGCAAAATGATTCCCTGCAAAAGTAATTTCCTCAGAGCACCATTACAGAAGAGAAACCCCATCTTCAAACAAGGCAAACTATTACTTTTTGTATTGAGATTTTTAACCCATGGAGGTTTTGTAAAACTTTCCCACAGCCTAAAAAGCGATTTTATTCGTGTGATGTAGGGCTGTGTATTGCCAAGAATCTGCATAAATATGCATATACAATCTCATTTTAGGAAAACTATCCCAGTATTAAGAACACACCACCATATGCGTACAATCTGAGAATTATTTTTAAGCATTTTTTTAACAGTAAAAAACAAAAAGGTGCTTGCAGGATTTTAAAAAAAGGTAAAAAATTAATTGACTTTTTTTTATTTTTTAAAACTCTGTTTTGCGCTCAGTGAGCAATTGACTGGGCGCCATCTTTGAGTCCAGTACCCAGTTTCTATAATGCATCCATGGTCTGCACCCTGGCAGCTTTATTTTACTAAATGCACAAAGCTGGCCTGGACTCGTCTGCAGCTCCAAATTGAATCTCTACCAAAGTTGGAGAGTGCAGCAGCTGGGCATTTTTAGAAAATGCAACTGGATTAAAATAAGATGGAGCGGCAGTATTAGGGGATGAGTCAGCAATGCGTGTGTGCTTATACTTACTTCTGCTGTGCCTCCTCAGTCAGTGGAGTCATCCCTGGCGGCTTCCCAAAGAAGAAACTGGACCACCAATGGCCAGAGTCCTGCTTGGGGAGTCCTGTGGAGGCAGATAATGAAGGTATAGGATTATACAGGGAACCGTCGTTTTAATTGAGATTTCTGTCCGTGGAGTTTGTGTATTTATTTGACATTTTAATATTCCGGGACAGAGAGGATGACAGTTTAAACATTAACCCGATAAAAAAACAAACAAAAGGCAAAAGAAAGTGCTTTGCTCTTCATTATGAGCTGTGTCAGAAACTGCAGTCACTGAAGCGAGACGGCAGACTGAACAATTACAGCCGCCAAGTGTTAGAGTGTAGACTAGAGTGTGTGTGTGTGTTTGAGTTGAGCGGGTGTTTCATCAGCTACACTCTGAGGGAGACATGACTCAGGTTTCCCCTCAGGACTCGGCCTCGTGTTTGGCTCCGTGTCAAACCAGACTGTGCCACCTCGCGTAGTGTCTGAACAGCTGCATTTACATACAGGCAGTTACATTCATACAACAACCGTGTGCCATAATTAGCTTCTAGGTCAAGACAAACCATGTAAACACTCTAATCCAAGTACTACAATGTAACTACTATACAGTCTTTTAACTATGTTTTTTCAGTTGTGGCTGTAAATAAATGCCATCATTTTACCATTATAGTTATGATTTCACAGCTATGAAAACAAATATACCACTTCCCCTTTCACCTGCTTTCATTTAGAGTGCGTGTGTGTGTTTGTCACTGTGTGAAAATATCAGCTGACCCAGCGGTTGCCAACACAAACCATGAGCCAGCACTTATCGGTCGGCCCAGATGGTTTTCACATAAAGCTGCACTGAGACACTGATCCAGGATTAGTGGTGAAGTCAGCAGATATTAAGTGATGCTGAGGGTTACACTGGTGTATAAGGAGCTGAACGCACGTGTGCCAAGCATGGGGTGCTTTTTATGTTAACACTGACATCTGAATCTGAACCAGAGAACCAGAAAAGGGGGAATTTCAAGGTTAAGAAATCCCTTAAGCAAAGCAAAGAGCAAAGTGAAATTACATGACTCACAAAGACTGGTATATTAGACGGAGCCCGATCAGACCGGAGTCATCCTGAACCAGTATAGTCCAGGATGACTCAACCATAGTAGCTCTGTGTGTTCTGAGGAAACAGCCGACTCAACCGCAGCAATTCTTGAGGTTACCGAAACTGAAGCTCGGCCTGCAATTTTACTAGATCAATGAGTCGTAGTATGACGTGGATATAGCAATGTCATCGTCTTTCGAAACTGTTGCTCAAACTGCACACAGGATGTGGGAGAGTTGAGCCACAAAAAAAAACGCCGTTCAAAACACATGGAAATATGCTCCGACAGACAGAAACATCTGGATTTTGTAATTTCTTTTGAGCAGAACACAATGTTCTTTCCGAAACCACAGCCATAGTCACTCTTTTCTTAGGATGTCTTAGTGCATGGGAGTTGTCTTACATCATTTCCTGACTTGATTACTACAAATTCTGACAATCTCTGGCAGCAGCTTTTAGTCAGCTAATTTTATTTTTATTATTTTTTTTATTATTATTTTTAAATTTTTTTAATCAGCTTGTGAATATTGTGCTGGGAAAATATAAATACTGTGTTTGTAAGCCCCTCCCCTTTAGACTTTCATTGAAATGGGTTTATAAGAACGTGCACCACAGGGGTGTAAAACATTTTCAGAGGATTTTCCACACTGACACACATTTAATTGCACATTAAGACTTTCAATCTCCACAAATGTTTCTGTCTTTTTCCCCTGTTTCATGGACACAAACACACACCTGGGTGGTGAGGGATGACCTCTCCACTGTACTCCGAACTGCCACAAGAGCTGCTACTGGATGTAGAGCCGATGCGCCCTGCAGGAGGAGAGAATGAGCAGAAAAAGAATTGAACAAATGCTTGCTTTAATCACAGTGAGTCAATCAAACTGAATAGGTTAATTAATCATGGATTACACAAAAGGATTAATTATTTAACCCACAGGGAAAGCTTATTGTTCTTGCATAATATCTACCTTGTTCCCTTAAAATGAGAGGGGCAGGGGCATTCACATGGACACAGAAAATTTAAATCCATGTTCGTCTTGTTATACAACCATAGCCTGAAGGGGCAACTCTGTGGTTGTACACATACACATACACACATACATACATCCTACCACCAGTCCATATTACTGAAGCCAAAGATGTGATCTCTTGTGACTTTAGAAGCTACTCTAGATATCAGGAACAAAGGGATGGGTGTTGTCCGGAGAAAATCTACTGTAATTTCCCACACAGGCTCGACACGACACAGGAGAATTACTAAACCGATGCAGGGTGTGAGATTTTATCAGTTACAGGGCAAATGTATCAGCTACTCTCAATGTAGGTTTTGACATACATACAAACAATGAATATGTTAATAATGCTGTAAGTATTAAAAAAGTTACTCAGCCTGAGACCCAAAGTCTTTCACCCTGAGCCTACATACATATTAGTCATCTTTTATTCAGAGAAACCCAAGGTGACTCATTACATTTCAAGTTTAAGCACTTAGAGCCTTATCTAGTGGAAATATACTGTAAATCCAACGGCAGAGTAATAGTAAATCACCCGACAGGAGGAAGGAGTCAGTTTTGACCCTATGTACAGGTGTGATAATGGAATAAGAAAAGAAATGAGACTCACTTCGGTAGTAGTCAGTGGTCGCCACGAGAGAACCGCCTGCTGGAATAGATGCCATTCTACTGTAGTTGGTCGCTGTACGCTGTGCTTGATGGAAACCTGGAGAGGAAAAACAGTGTTATCAAAACCAGACTGGGATACATCACTGAAAATATGAAGAGACATTTTCTCATGTTTCATTACAGACAAAAACTTACACACGGGGTCCAACTGCCAAGACAGAAATGCTGATAGAATTCAAATCATTGCAACTAATTATTATTATTTTTCAGTTATCCATCATTATCTTGTCTAATCATATATAATTAACCGATCATATACAACTAACCACTGTTTTGTTATTGATTTATGTGTTAATCCCTTCCTCGATGGATCGAGTAATTGTTAGGTCTATAAAATGCCAGAACATGGTGAAAAATGCCTGTTGACTTCAAAATGTTCAAATGTCTTGTTTTTTTGCCAATCAACAGTCAAAAAATATCCAAATATCCATCTGAGAAGCTGGAACTACAGAACTTTGGGCATTTTTTGCTTTAAAAACCATTACAATTGATGTAAATTATTGTTTTGCCAATGTATTAGCTGATCAATCATCTAATCTCTTCTGATCCAATACAAAAATCATAATGTATTGGGAATTAAGCCATCTAGTTGACTAATCTAATCTTCTCTCTATGTATGTATATATATATATATATATATATGGATTTGTAATATAAATAACACATTTATATATTGCTTTATTATTATTTATTTATGTCCTATATGTATGTAGCATGAAGGGGTTACAACATTTTCATTGTGCAACCTTGTGTGGTAAAATGACAAATAAATTAACCTTATAACATTGTAATTATACATATATATGGATGCAACTAATGATTAGCATTAATCTCATCACCACTGATTATATGCAAAACAATGAGATCAAAAACATCCTGGACGTCAGCTGGTACGCATGGCAGAAAAACAAACAACCCTGAGACTTCGAACAGTAACACAGACACGAAATAAAGTCGATATTAAAATGGACATAAACTGCTCATGTCTCACGGACAAACTGCATCATTTATAAAAGCAGAAAGATGCGTTTCCTCCTTTTCCCTCGTACATCACGTTCACGTCTTCAAAACAATGACGTCAGCCCCATGTTTTGCAGGGTTGTTGTTTACATTAGATTGTCACTGTACCAAACCGACATTTTGACGTTATTTTGACCCATCAAATGATAAAATAGCAGAAAAAAAACATAAATCAAGGAGACGATGAGTGCTGAACAAAGGCTGTCTAGACGGGGTTTACAGAACACATCGTAAGGCTGGATCGTTTCATTTATAACGAGGACATTTTGTCTTCATACAAAAACTAAATCTTAACAATGTGTTGACATTAAAATCGCCAGTTGCCGTCTATGTGTGGACACCACCGGTATTATGGCCGTTGGTATTCTCTGAATGGAAAATATATATATATACAACGAGAAATGACAACACACAAAACGTGTATTATGTGTCTTTTTAAAATCCCAAAACGAAGAAGCTGCCGTTAACACAAGCTAGCTAGCGTAGCATCGTTAGCTCGCCCTCCACCAAAAAAAACGGTTACCACCATTTTATACACCCGGGGAATCCCTCACCTTTTTAGGGACCCAGACGTGCTTGATGTTCAGGAGCACCCAATTCAACTCAGTCGGCAAGGCTGGGGGAGTAAACGCTAGGCAACGGGGCCCATTTGAAATTAAGTTTTGGGCAAATGTAACCCTCCAATGTCCGAGCAGATTTCAACGCTGCTTTTTGATGGTCTAGACTGTCGGCTCGCGGTTTTATAGAGAGAGAGGCTGTGACGTGTCATCATGCAGGGGGCGGGGCGTAGAAAATAACTGCTCTGTATGTACTTCGTATATACACAACATATATAAGGGTTGCACAATGACATGTGGTGGGAGCCCCCTCCATGTATATATATAAACAGATATTCACATGTATTAAATTAGAACAGAATAAAAGCAGTATTGGAATACTAAATACTTCACTTGAGTATTTTATTTTAATGCCACTTCATACTTCTACTCCACTACATTTCCTAGTGAAATATTACACTTTTTTTTACTCCAAAACATTAATCTAACAGCTTTGGTAACTTAACAAATTAATATCTCTTAAGTTATGTATCTGTATTTATTTCTGTCCTCATTTGTATCTTAGCTTTTTACTATCTTCTTGTTTGTTTGTTTAATGTTTGTTGGTCAAACACTGGGGTGTTTGGTATCTTTGTATTCTATACTGTACTGTACTGTACATTGATCAGATTTCCGTGACTGTCATAGTTTCATACTGTCACAATCACTGACTGTTGACTAACCATAGAGAGAATGTCCCATAGGGAACATTAAGCACCGTGCAAGGAGCTCACTCTTGTGGTGTAATCTATGAAATGCACCTCAAATTCAATAGAGTAGATATAAGAGTTGTTTATTGTGTGCAGATACATGTTGACAAATCATCTTTTGCCATTGCAGTTTCAAGTTTCAGGTCATGTATTGTCATATGAATAACAATTACAGCAGCAGGAGTTGGAAATAAAAATCTCAGATCTCAGGCTCCAATCAACAATGCTCATTATTAAAGCATTATTAGCATTAACAAAAAACTCAAGAAAGTTCAAAATACAACAGTGCATACGTAAAAATATAGGGTTAAAATAAATAACATAGGGATAGAATATAACATAATATACAAACATAACTTGTATAAAATATCCAATAAAATCATATATTTGAATGCTTTATTTGTGGTTGACATGCAAATTAATGTAATGTAAATTTGTCTGATGGGTATGATTACATTTGCAGTAATGAATATCCTGAATGAATCAGCAATCCTGGGCAGGAGACCTTCAAATGTAATGGAACCAGGAAGAGATTACATTAGGTTACAACATTCAGATATTGACTTAGAGTATCTACCTATTTAGTCCTACCCGTGTTTGTGTATTATAGATATGATTTGCAATCTGTACAACAACAGTTTAACTTCACTGTAACTGATTTTCCAAAGACAAAATGTTAATTCGTTGTCGGCAGGATTCGAACCTGCGCGGGGAGACCCCAATGGATTTCTAGTCCATCGCCTTAACCACTCGGCCACGACAACACGTAAATCTTTTAT
>CALSCE010000016.1:3655588-3667361 GCA_943593645.1 Bovichtus variegatus | reverse complement strand
TTCTTTACATCTACAATTAGATTTATAAAAATCAAATTTTTAGCTAGATGGTAAATCAAATAACAAATAAAATACAAAACTTTGTTGTTGAGTTGAATCTGTTATCTGTCTTCACTTCGGTATGAAACTCCAGTGATGTTATTTTCAGGCACTGTCAGATGGATTTTTTGGAATTACTTCCGAAAGTTGTTGTATATGTATTAATTTAATAAATATAGAGATAGTCGAACATAACCTTCCCTGGTGGTCTAGTGGTTAGGATTCGGCGCTCTCACCGCCGCGGCCCGGGTTCGATTCCCGGTCAGGGAACTACTCTTTTCATATCGCTTACCAAAATCGGCGCACGTGGCGGACAGGTAATATAAAGTAACATTACATGTGTGCTTAATGTCAACCAATACGGACTAAATTTATACTAACCTGTATAACGGATTTAGCTGTTTTGAATGTTTGACAACTCTCTTATAGTGTTACTTGTATACTTCATGTATTAGGCTATATCTCAGGCATAATGTATATTATGTTCCTTCTAGTATCATAACTTACATGGTACTTAGAGATGCTCAAACTTTCTGCATTAAGTGTTTTTCCATACTGAAAACACAATAGTGCTTTCTATAATCATAATAGATCGAACTGTCTGGTTGAGTTTTGGTTTCAGTGCAAAAGAGAGGAGATAGCTTATTAAAATAAGGAACATCTTATGGACCAACTCCAGTTTCAGATTCTAGCATATATAGGAAATATAAATATTATTTCTGTTAGCACATGTCAAGAGGAAAAGATTAACATACTGACCAAACACTCATTCATTTAAAGGAATGCTTTATTGATATCCAAACATATACAACAAAACCAAATAATGTTTTTCTTTTTGAATTCATTCACCATAATCTTCCAAATCTGATCCCTTTTGATATTCTACATCCGCTAGGCCCAGGACGAAAATAAAGCTATAGGTACTCTACTGTCCTCCAGCCTCTGCAGCGGCCGGCTCCGGGCACGCTCGTCATGTGCTGCTCTTCCCATTGGCACCCAAAACAAAAGTACATCATCTTTTCCATCCGCCAGTCTCCCAAAACTGATCGCAGCTTTAAACAGGCTACACTGCAGCAAAAAAAAAAAAAAAAAAAAAGGTCCATCCAAGTCATTTAATTCACAAATAAAACAATTATTTTTCTTCTACAGAGTGAGATCATTGCCCTCCAAAAGTCATCAAGTATGAGGGAATTCCTCAAATTTGTGGTAGAAAAATATGATTTTAGGAGTAAATTCTGAAGTAAATGACTAGAGATTAATATTTTTTGAAGTGTGCATCTGGCGAAGCAGAAAGTCAGAGACTCCACGAGATTCAGAGGCAGAAAGAGAGATTTTTGTAACAGATATTGGCAACTTGTTTTTAAACTGATGGCAAATTATTTGTACAAATAATAAATCTTCTCTAAAAGTCCACCTCTCATAACAGAAGGAAAGCCAAAAGGAAACGGAACAATTCACCTAATAGGAATATATTAACTACCAAAATGATCAACGAACACAAAACAGGAAAATACACTTATGATACACGGGCAGCGGTTCTGAAGCCGGGAAGTTTTGTTTACAAGCGGCGTGTATTTTCATTTAATGTTTGTTCTTTGAAGCCCAGCTCCGTCACAAGAGCAATTTCGGTTACATCTGTCGGCTCTTTCTGTTTGTCTACAAGCTGGGAAGTTTTGGCGTAATCGTTTAAAAACATTTAAAGTCTCTAACAACTCATATTTACCCTTTTCTACGGCCTCAATAAAACACATGGTGATATTTTTGAACTTTGTAGTTTTAAATCGGTGAAAAAGATTTTTTGGCAACATTGAAACACCTTCAGTGCCGTGAGGAAATTTGACCATGATCGTCCTCAACAGCATCTCAAGATTGACAAACATTTTAAAGACGATTTTGGCGGAGTTGCCCTGTATTCTTGGCTGGGATTTTTTCTTTTACAAACAGCAGTGTGCCATTTTTTGTCAAACCACCAGAGGCAATGTTGCCTTTGTAGCGGCAACGTTATCACAAAAAAAAATAAATAAAAAAAAATTATACAACCTTCTTATTTTTATGTTCAGGGGACCAAAGTGACGGTGCAGCACAACTCCGTGCTTTCAGGTTTACGGTCACCGTTTCTGAGGCCGTGTAGTTTGTAAGAGCTTCTGTTTTATCACCACAGGTGCACAACAATAAGAGCGACAGTGATTCGGTACAAAAAGTGTGTGTTAGTTTGGCTTCATGCAGCGGGTTTGTGTGTGATCAGGGCATTGTGTGTGTGTGTGTGTTAACAGGAGTGCATCAAGGGGTTGTTGGCAAAGTTTCTTCTATGGCGGCAAGATGTTTTCATGACACATTTTGTGGCCCGTCAGACTCTAAATAATGCTAACTCCACTTCCTTCATTCCAACCAGTATGTACAAGAAAAAAAGGAAACATAAAAAGGAAAAACAACAGTTTGTTTCTACCAGCTAACTTATAATAACAGGTGAACCATTGAAAGTGAATAAGGCCGATAGAAGCGTTGACATTCACCAGGTAGTGTACACAGCAAAGCATCGTCTCACATTGAGTTCTGTGTTAAACAGGAAGGGACCAGCGGTCAAAGTAAAGAAAAGAAAAAAAACAGTCAAAGTGGTTTTAAAGACATTTAACATGCTGAATCCATCCAGATCCAGTCTGTCAAATGAAACCAGTTTGATGCCTCGCGCCCAGACGGGTACAAAACGACTGCAGCTCATTAGTCAGTTTCACAAACATTTTAACATATTTTTAGACCACAAATGTACTTTAAAATAAGAAAGAAAAAAAAACTCCTGACAGACAACGTCTGTGAAACTGACCTATAGTGTTTGTTTTTAAAGTTTAAGTTTGTTGCGCCTCCCCCTGCTTTTTCTTTAAACCTCCCAATCTGATTACTACCATTCGGCAGCATCAGTGACAATATATTTATTCATATATATTTATACATATTGATAAAAGTTATGTAAAAACATTATGCAAAGCAGTGTAAAATAGTTTGTAATACAAAATGGTTTAAGGTTGTTTTTTTCTTTTTTCTGTTTTTACATCCTGGGGGTGTTTTCAGGGTCTTCTTTGCATGGTTGGTCTGGTACAACTGAGATGAGATATGCACATGCACGTAGCAGTAAGAGGGTTTAAGAGGGGCGAGGTGTGCTCGACAGTCGACCCCACAAACTTGCGAGTGTCGCCTGCGTTCACGCCGTGAAGGTAACTCTGTTCGAGAAAAAAAAAAAGGTGGGGATACTGTGGCGACACCAGCATGTGCTCACAGTGCGAATGCATGATTTAATAAGTATACGATAGCAGTCAGAAACAAGAAGACAGAAATAGTAGCAGTATTAACCACTGTCTTGCTTATGCCCGTAAAATGCTCCTCCACCCTCAGTCTACAGAGATCCTGGTTCTTGAGTTGGGGCCCACAAATGCACCTGCAGAGTTACTTTAGATGCATCACTGCAGCCGTAACGAAACCCCCAAAACCGCAGAATTAAAGGTGAAGTTTCTCATTTAGTTTAAGACAGCTTAATAATGGCTCTTTTAAGCCTTTTCTTAAGCCAGGTGATTTGCCGAAACAGTAACAACCCGTTTATAAAAGAAAAAGAAAAAAGGTGTTTGACGAGTGTCAACTTATTTGGACTAACAAAAGGGGTGCGGGTCTAACGGGGGGAGGAGGTCGAGGCAGGGGGGTGGCGATGTAACAAAAGCAAGGTCTGTAAATTATTCAGGTTTAGACATCAACAAAACATTTTTCCTTTTCCTCAACAGCGAGGCAGAAGAATGGAGGCCGTGGGACCAGCAGCGATACGAAAGCTCATCCCACCTCAAACCCACGAGTCCTTCAGCGCCGCCCGTCTGCGTTCACAGACCTCAGGGCAAAGTGAGCGGTGGCGAGTCGGTGAGGTGGAGGGGTCAAAGGTCTGCGATGTGAGGTGATAACAGTACAGTCTCGGGTCGTGAGGAAGGTGGCAGAGAGGAGGAGGAGGGAGGCGTTCAGAAAGGCGGGTTCTCCTGAGTGGGGGTGGTGTCAGTGGGGGAGCCGACGGCCTCCCCGTTCCCTCTGGGGCCGACAACCTTATACTGGAGGAGACGAGAGACAGGAAACAGACCAGAGTGTTATTGATCGTCAGCGCTAATATACCGACTCACCACGGTTTCTGTTTCCTGTCGGGGGAGAAAAACACTCAGACTACATCTAAAATCCATCAGCATGTCCCAAAATCCATAAAACATATCCAAGTAGGTTTTAGGAAAAGAAAAAGCAGACTGAATGCAGTGCAAGCTTCGTTCAGCTTTTTGAGGGGGAAATTCATACTTTCAAGGCACCGAAACCGAAAATCTTGTGAAATTGGGTTAATTTGCACGATATAAATAATATAAAAGTGTGCAAGTTATTCTTAGACTTGTCAACCGCTTGGTCTGGGTTGTTTTCAGGTCATCGTACAACTTTTTAAATTCAACTTGGTAATAATTGACTGATATTAAATGTAGCTCTTTTAAAAGAATATAGATTAAAATCCTCTAACGATTAACATGAAAAGCCCAGGCAGGGCGAAGAAGAAACTTTCAAGTCAGTGAATCCCAATTAAACAAAAATGTCTTCTAAATCAAAAACACTTTTATAAGATTGTTTTGATGTTAATTCTCAAAATCACAAGACAAGCCCGGATTACTTCGCTGCCGTTCGGGTCATTTATCAAACCCAGGAACCTTCACATCTGTTAACATTTGTAATATTTTTTTTTAGTTGTCTATATGGTAACATAATGGGATTGTTGCAGAAACATTTAAAACCGTGTTTATGTGGATCGGTCACATGAAGGCCTGAGGTGCTGCTCTCTGCTCACCTTCAGGTTTCCCACTCTATCCTCAAATGATTTGAAGGTTGCAGAGTTTCTGCAAAACAGAGACATGAAGTTACATTCATAAAAACACACACATGTTAACATTACACGCAGTGATACCAGGACAATTAAAAAGGGAAGTTAACTGTAAACTCCAGCTGGTGATGGCAAAGAAACAGAAACTAAATTAAACCATAAATACAATTAAAATGTTTTTATTGTTATTTATAGGTCTTTATGATGTGCATAGTGTAAGTATATGTGCTCATAAAATTCGTAAACCAATAATCTTTTTTTTTTTTTATTAAAAAAAATAATATTTTAACTGATTATTTTGTGGTTTTATGCTTCACCGCAGCATGCTTGTACCGTCCTTAACGGTCTAACACAGACACAAAATGTAGCTCAGAATGAAGAATATGATTTCATTAAATCATGTTAATCAACTGAGGAGCACAGAACCTTTCGAAATGATAAAGACAACATAAGTTATACAGCAAATCGAAAAAATACATTTTCATGAAGTCACAGGCGGGTAAATATTTACTAAATTTGGGGATTCTCTTGCCAATTAGTGTAGCAAATAAATAAGAAAGTTGTAACACGATTTATGTGTCGACGACATTCGACAACCTGCTGAATTCTGTTTAAACTTCTCACTGGTTCAAGATTTCATTATAGAAATGGGCTTCAGCCATGAAACAGATTTAAAAGAAAGAGAAACAAATAAAAAAATAAAATCGTATCCACCCCACAATGTGAGGACTGTACCAAAAATGTTGTCCACTCAGTATTTAAATTGAACCTTTACTCAACTTAAAAGATCTCATAGTTAAGAAATCTGTCCGAGAAAGCGGAATCATAACAAGCATAGACAACAGATAAACAACATTTAGAAAAATAGCAGCTGTGCAGCAGTCTGGTACTGCAGGTGAAAGTAGTGTGTTACAGTTAAACTGAAGCAGTACATGAGCAGGTGTGTGTGTTACTTTACCTCATGGCAGGCATACTTATCGAGTGGCGAATGGAATAGTTGCTACTTTGTAAGCGTTAAAGAGAGGAGACAGAAGTGCAAGTGTTATAAAGCAAGCACACCCACACACACGCACACACACACGCTAAAGTGCTGTTGGTGGTTACGAGTTAGCCCTCGACTATAGCTTCATCGCTCTTTCACGTGTACTTAAAGCTAGGGCTGTACCAAGTGTATAGCAAACTGTTTTTTTGACCGCAGTGAAAAAAAAGATATTTTTTTAAAAGGGTAAATGCCAACAAAAATGGATTGAAGAATATTTTGAGAGATAAAAACATGATGTGAATTTTGGAATTGATTACGTCCATCTTCTTCAAATGCATTTTGGACTTTAAACATTTCCAATAACGCCAGAGCGTTGGAGATCACACGAGTGACACCGCTGGGATGTAATTCTATAAAAAGTATAATACCAATAATATTAGTGTAGCCAAATGTCTTCTCTCTGACATTGTTCAGAAATACCGGGTTTTAAACAGAATGAATAGACGTGCAAAGAAGTTAGGGTACAGCCCTACTTTAACAATGTAAAACATTATCATCAAAAGAATAGGAAAATTGGAAAATTCTCAATTTCAGGAAGAAAACAATGTTGGAAACACTTTATTTTATGGGTCCCATAAATTAATAATTTTAACAAATGTATCAATCAATCAATCAATCAACAATCCCTTCAAAGAACTACAGTTTTGTTTAATTAACAGCAAAGGATGCCATGCTGTTAAAAACTGCTGGTAAATATTTTTTTTCTGGGGACAAAATACATTGAGGCAATTTTAAGGGAATAAAATAATACAGAATAGAGCAGATATCAATAGCAAAAAAACGGCAGAGCTTAACCACAATGATGAATAATTAAAAAAAAAAAAAAAAAAAGGATTTATACGACACATTTCAGTCGACATGATTGTGATTAAACTCTTGGACGTGTTAGTCTTACCTAAAGGAATTAGAGAAAGGTAGAGCTCTGCGGGTCAAACCAAGGCAGCAATTAAAAACAAGAGGGAGAGAGAGCGTGAGCCAAAAGCATCAGGACACAGGCCAACAACAGTCGACAGGGGACAACACAAGGGAGAGACGGCACCGCCATCAGCAGGGAAATCAGGAAGAAGAGCAGCAGGGAAGCGTTCGCTGTGTAACGAAGAGCTTTTCTTAATACTAATGTGGTTTTATTTCATGATTAAACAGAGATCCTGTAGGAGGCCCCACGAGCTGAATGATCATGTAACTGAAATAAAGTTTTATTAAAATCACCTTCATTTGTTATGAAAAAGGTGAAATTACCTGATGGCCAGCAACAGCCGCTCACATGGTAAAACCAGCATAATGTGCATTTCCATTAGACCAAAAGAGGGCTCTCTTTTTGTAAACCGAAGTAATGTTTTATTTCTCTAATTAATTCCAGTCAACACGTCCTGACATTTTTTCACATTAAAAGTGCACCTATATAAAAAAAAAAAAAAAAGACTTCGGGTGAAAACTCTTTGAAAGCCTAATATTGTGCATTTTATTTATTTTTTATTTTTAAGACAACAGGTAAACAAGGAGGCCGTTTTGAGTTTGCATTAACTTGGGAACAGGGGAAATTAGGTCAGTTTCTGTTCCAAATAAAGATCTCTCTCTCTTTCTCTGCAGCTGAGGTAATGAAGGCCACTATTTGAGAATTTACACTAAATCAAATTAGACATTTTATCCTTAATATTTTGGTACCGTATGAGGTGAATGAATGCACAGTTCCAGTAACCAGTCTAAGTGTAGGTAACGATTTTCCTATAGCAAATTACACCTTTTTAGCAACACACCCTGCACTGAAAAAAATAAATAACTGTATCCAGGAGCATAATAGGGAAATTTTGAAAAATAACTGAAATATATATCAGATTACACTGTGGATAAAAGAATGGAAAACATGCAACATGCAGGGACACGGCAGACATTGCAGGCACATAAAGAGAAAACCAGATAAAAAAAAAAAAAAAAAAAACAAACTGCTGAAATACGATGTTAGTGGGGCATACTGTATGAGAAGGAAAAGATCAAAAAGGTAACACTAACACTGTTCACACACACACGGGCAGCCATGCATCACTTCCTCACACACACCCTTGCACGTAGAGCAAATATCAATACGGGTGGTGAAATGGAAAACATTAATATAATTACAGGCGGTTATGCAAGTCAACAAGGAGTCATGGAAGATGTTAGATGTGACGGAGGCGGCGGTTCCTGCTTCTTCAGCGGGTCCATTAGTTTTTCAAGAGCTAAATGTTTTCTCCCTCTCACCCCTCAATCACACGTGATGAATTGTTGCTTTGTCGCTTAACTTAACCAGATTTTGTTACCAATTCTTTCTCAAGTTTGCTGTACTCCACGTCGGAAGAAATCCGTAGAGTTTGAAGCAAAATAAAAAGACCCTACAAAGTGGGATTCCGGGGTGAAAAAGTCATCTATAATAAAACTGATGGTCCAAATATGTTTAAAGCAAACCAAGGGGCTCAAATGTAAATTTAGCTCCTGGGATTTTTACTTCCAAGACATATCAGTGGATCTTTACTTTAATGATGCATTTGTCAAAATATGACAAATTTTGAAAAAGTTGTCAAATGTTTGTGTTGAACCACCGCCTTGAGTTAGTAAAATGACATTTCAGGCTATAAAGCTGTTAAATAAAAGAAATGTAATTTTTACAGCACGACGAGTCAAGGCAAGAGGAGAGAAAGTGATAAGAAGCTGATCACTGGTCAGCATGAGGATACAAATTCAGAGCCACAAGAACAAACAAAAAAAGAGCAGTGGACAGTCATCAAATATTCAGCTGGTTTCAAACAGATTGCTATGAATCTTATTCTGGTTTTGACTATTTTTGGGATATGAAGTTCACATGGAAGTCAGAGTAACTCGGTTGAAGTGAGGTGCTGCAGGGATGACGTTTGTTTTTTTAGGCCAACTCGGAAGTTAGCGTCGCCCTAGTTCCTGCGTCAAAAAGCCAAAAAAGGTATTTTTACATTGAATTTTGGTTTATTTAAAAATAATAATAATAATAATAATAATAATAATAATAATGATAATAATAATAAAACTCTGTGGCAAACAAAAGTGTATGATACTTACACTTACCTTTTTTTTTTAGAAAGATGATATTCACAAATGAACACCAAAAGTGCAACAATGCATTTCCGGGTTTTAGGACTTGTTCCTGCAGCACTCTATTGTGCTTACGCGCTCAAACACACACGGGATACTCCAAAAACACAACCAAGCTACGATATTTTTATCACGCCAGTGATGCTTAAACCTGTTGTCCCAGAAGAAATATGGATCCAGAGTTTGGGACCTTTCATTTCTTTTTTTTTTTTTTTATATAAACACTGTCCACTTTGCTCAATTTGTTCTTGTGGCCTTGCCAGAGTGTCGGCCATTTTGGCTCAGCTGCATCATACCTCATGTCGCCCAGTCTCTTGCTGATGACTGTGCCCACTGTGGTGAAAGCTGCACTGGTCTTCTGTCCCGCCTGGGAAAGAGTCTCCTGAGTCTTCTTGTATCTGCAGAGAGGAGGAGGAGGGAGGGTTGGATGGATGGATGGATGGATGGATGGAGAGGGGGAAGGTGGGAACAGGAGAATGTAAAGAGAACAATGGAGAAAAGAAAGGGTGAATAAAGAGGAGGACAGATGGTTGGAGAGGAATGAAAAGAAAAACGTGGGTTGGTCAAAAAGTAGGAAGAAGCAAAAAGGACAGGACAAGAGGGGGGTGGGGGGGCATGTATGAAAGAAGAAAGGTGGAGGATGGGAGAGGGGAGGGACATGAGGGTGAAAAAGATGGAGGTAAATCAGACCAAAACATTTGACCACAGCGAGCAGGAACACAAAAGCAAACTGTGATTTAAGTTACTGCTCCTGCTGTATTCCCCGTCCCAATGGTTAGCATTAACATGCTTCTGAATTTGACAGTTTACGATCATTTACCCAAACAAACAGAAGAGCGAATCCTTATTTCAGCATCTACTGTATGTAAGAAGAGTTAGTCAATTTCTCCAGAAACACCCGCCCAAGTATAGAAGCACAGAGTGAAACCCATCAGTGTTAATGGCAGATATATTTCAGCGCAGCCCACTGCAGCCAAATGGCTCGATGGTGAGCGTCTGAATATTTACGTGCAATGGAAGAGAGTGCACGATGTCAAAGTCAAACAGGCTGACAAACACATCTCTTAGGGTGTGGTTATACACCAAGTATCACGATACAAACATTCCTTTTCAGACGATGAAAATGCAACAGTCACATTGGTTTGTATGTGTTAAACGATGTAAAATGTTATTAGAGAAAAACCTAGGGCCAGGCATAGCTAAGGAAAAGATAACGAGGAAGATTTTTTATTTTACATTTCGAGAATAAAGTCGAAATGTCGAGAATAAAGTTGACCTTTCAGTATATGCACCAACACTAGTAGTTTGATTTAATCTCAAAAGTTTGACTCTAATCTTCAAATGTTAAATTTATTCTCAACATTTTGGATTTATTCCCAAAATGCAAAAAAAAAAAAAAAAAAAAAAAAACATCCTTCTTTTTCTTATTCCTGGCACTAATGCTAAAAGTTCGACTTCATTCTCGAAAAGCATAAAAACAAAATAAAAAAAATCTTGTATTTTTTAAGTTACTCTTTATTTGCAACATTTCGACTACATTTTACAAAATAAAATTAAAACCTCCTCCTCTCATACATTTCCTCTCATGCCTGGCCCCAACACTACCTGTAGAAACCCTCTTTTAAACTACGGCTTCTCCCCTTTTCTCAATGCTTACTGTAAACAACAACAGAAACAACAGCTGCAGAGCAGGAAGGGAAGTCGTATGACTTGGTCCACAGGAAAGATATCGTGAAGGGTTCAACGTGCTTCCAACAAAGTAGTTTGTACGATGAGGAGAAACATCTGCCGTCAAAGAGAGGGACAAGCTGCAGATAACAAATGGCTTCAAACAGCCTTGCATGTGGAGCAGGTCTTTAATTATTATTGCTCAACTGTCTTGCACATGGAGTCCTAAAAAGAAATATGATATTTTAATCATGTTTTAATCTTATTGCCTTTTCTAGAGAAAATGACAAGTAAAACCAGATTAAAATCATGAATCGGCGCCAAGTTTGAAAAACAGATTAGAGTTTTTGGGCGCATCTCCCAGCCCTAACTCAACGCGAGTAGTTCACATGGCTGGTTGGTCCGAGCTGGAGATATGTTTTTCAACTTGGTGTTAAGTTGCTTTTTAAATTAAATCAGACCTTGGGAGGAAACCAAAATCCAAGACTGGTTTAAAAAGGCTTTATAGTCAGAGTTCATAGAAAAATAGTTCACCATTTTGGAATTCTTTGCTTTTTCCACAAACTAGGCGATTCAAAGTTCAAAAACACTCCAACAGACGCAGGGGAAACGGCTAGCATGGCTCTCTCTGGTGCTTAAGCCAAAATAAACTAAGATAACCGTCTGCCAGCTCCACCTTCTTACCTCATGCACAAACATCAGAGTGGTATCGACTTTTTCTCATCTCACGCTCACAAGAAAGCCAATATTAGTTAGAAGTATTTCCCCACAGATGTTACACTACTCCTTTAGATGAGTGGATACTACCTGGGAAGAAGCCCTGTCTGGGAATCCACCAGTGTTACTGGGATTAAGAAGGTCGGCAGATGTGATTAAACTACACTTAAGACACACACAAATGCCTCCATTACAGACAAATGCTCAGAAGTATGCACATAGGCAAGCACCCAGAGAGACAGAGACACAGAGAGACAGAGACACAGAGAGAGAGAGCCACAGACAGACAGACAGACAGACAGACAGACAGACAGACAGACAGACAGACA
>CALSCE010000016.1:3641958-3655578 GCA_943593645.1 Bovichtus variegatus | reverse complement strand
ACAGACAGACAGACAGACAGACAGACAGACAGACAGACAGACAGACACACACACCAAGTCTCAGCGGCAGATGGTTCACTGCGGCTGAGCAAATATCATTTTGGAGATAATCTGGTGTGGCCGTGTACCAACGCACACAACTGTGCCCATCAACATGTCCGATCTTCCACACTGAAGAAACATTTACTGAATCATCATTTTTAGCTGTGGAATATCTGGAGGCTCCAGTAGTTAAAAAGTATGAGATGTGCTCGTCTTTAGAGGCATGTTTGAGAGTCTTCTGACATAAAGCAGAATTCAACAGCCACCAACACCCTCACCATCACAACAGTACAAGGAAAACATGAGGAGAAAGGAAAAAAAAGGATGGATAGTCAAAAACAAGATAACAACTCTCCAAAAGAAGCAAACCAAACTTAAAAGAAACCTTAGCTCATCTACAAAATCAAAACAAGAACACAAAAAGAGAAAAAAAAAAGGGGTCAACTCACGCTTCAGAGCGGGAAATGTCATCCAAAGTGGCTGATGCAGACAGATATCTGAAGACACAACAGCAGGATAATGACACAGGGGAAGAGACACTCACAGTACAGTACAGCAGAGCACAATGTGTTCAGTATAAATACAGAGTTACAACTTCAACGCCGACTGCCAACATTTATTTTACCGATCTCAAGGTTTTGTTTGAGGTCCAGTTGGATTTTTAAAAAGGCTTTAAAAACAATTAAAATAAACATAGTTGGTGAAGGTTTGTACAGGAGAAACAACAAAACGCAACATAATGTAAAATCAGTTTCGTAGCAACATTGTTTAGTCTCCCTCGTGTGTTTAAGGATGAAACAAAAGTGACATCTGATCTTTCCTGCTTTCAGCAGAGAATCTGCTACAGATTATTTCAATGGAAATAACAAAAAAATTCATTTAAAATCATTAAGATGACAGATAAAGAAAATGAATATGACATTTGTAGAATACTGAATATAAACCACACAAAATGACATCAATGGGATGGGAAACTGTTTACACTCCAGCAGAATAAAAAAAGAGATTGGGCACCATTAAAAACAATATTTATTTAAGAAGAACAGTGAAGGTTTAAGAAGCCAACACATGTTTAGATGAATTTCTATTATAATAAAAGGTGAATAAAAAATATGAAATATAGAGTGTGGAATCCCCCATACTCCTTAACTACCTGTGTAACCGCATAGCTTTTATAGTCGAATTAGATTTTCTCCTTTGCAGAAGACTTGGTACTGATAACCGGATGACACTTATGATAACAGTGTGTCGTTCTCAAAAGGTGCTCTGAACACAGACACTTCCTCTGCAACATGTGAAATATACCAACACGAAGCTAAACCGCCTCTACGTTTCACAGGTCCTTCTCTAGAGGCAAGTACAAACCAATAAACGCTAAATCTGCATCTTTGTTAGATTAGATAACATTAGTGATGTCTTCTCAGCTCTGGGGGGAAACGTCCTTACATGATATGTTCTTACTGTAACAACCACAGTGCTTCCTCCATCAGCTGAACAATAGAGGTTTACCTTTTGAGGAAGTAAATGGCTTAAAAATAGGGCAACATGGCATCATTTTTTTAAAAGAAAAGGTGTCACGATTCAGATGTATTCACATAATAAAAGTCTAAGGTTACACCGCTGCAGCAACTGCCATTCGACTGGCCTGATGTAAAAGGACACATAACATTTTAGATAAACTTACACTACGACGTATTGAAGTAAATTATGTGTCAATATCTACAAAGGAAAACCATCTACTGTGCAGGTGGTGCAAAACAACAAAGAAGATGATGAGGGTGGATGCACTGATGAGGAAATACTTCAAATTTTTTATTTTATTTACTAAATTACTGTTAAAAAAAAAAAAAAAAACACCAAACTTAACAAGCAAATGGCGAAGCAACTGAGAAAAAAACATGTCCAGATCAAACTGGTTATATATTATGGTGATAAATAAAAAAGACTTCAGACTTGGTTTGACTTGTAGAGACTATCACAAATTTGAATGACTTTCCTCGCTTAAAGCAATCTCATTAAATGTTTCGTCAGGACAATACATATTAAGTAATGGATTACATTTTCTGACAAACATCCATCATTTAAATACATTTTAAAAAGCTGCCCATCACATGCTAAACCAATATTTTCTGGCATCCAGGCTAAATACTACAAGTAATGGTATTCAGCTAATTGCGTGGAAAACAGTCCCATAGTAATTCCAAACAGGTTAATGGACCAAACACCAGATAGCACAGCATATTCATGAAAAAAAAAAAGCAAGTTTAAATCACACACATGCACAGAGTCCCGTCTGTACGGTGTACAGAAAAAGAGAGGAAGTGTGTTTGTAGAAGAGCAGATAAGGAAGCACAGCCAACACAACACAAGAATGACAGGAAGTCTAACTATACATACATGTGGTGGAGGCTTTGAACCCTGCTGGTCATAAGACTCCTGATCCGTAACACTGGGAAAATATCACTCAGAGTAAACTGCTTAAATATTACAGTTAAGTGACACACAGCTTTATAAAAAAAGAAGACGACTTCCTACTGAAGGAGAGTGGTCCAACCACATTCCAGAGACGTGAAATTGCTTTTCAGCGCCTGTGCAGACAGTCGGAGAACGCAGGAGGGATAGTTTGACGTACCAATACGTTTGTGAACAACATTTTTTGGGGGAGTAGATGACAGCGGGTGTCATATGCGCTACAGATGCTAAAGCCCCCTGAGGAAAATTTGTAATTTGTGATACTGGTGTATGTCAATAAAGTTTGATTTTAGTTTTGATCTGAATACAAGTTGTAAACTACGGTTAGCCCCGAAGTTAGCAGCTCAGGCTCACTTAAGGTGGACTGATCTTTAAAATTTTTTTAAAGTTTTTAAACTGTTTTACCGATAGCATTAATAAGTCAAAAATATTATTGTTGGATAACGTTTAAACGATTACTTATTAACATCCCTAATCCAGTTGACTGGCATATTACTCCACGAGCTATAACACTAGATCATCAGATAAAATTCTCAAAATCCCAAATCATGGAAAATCTGCCTTTTCCTTTCATGCAAACTTGAGCTGCAAGGCATACATAACTTGATATTTACCCTCTCTTGACATGTTTAAAAGTATTGTAAATTACATGTGATTCTTTTACTCCTTTATGTTGCGTCTATTGTTGGTTTTTTTTGCCCACTTTGTGAAGTTACCGGTCCTGGTTTGTACTTGTTTATGAAACTTTTTAAGTCGCTTCCTAACTTAACAAGGTCTCCCTGGTAGACAACATATTGTATCTCAAAAAAAAGGACCCGTAGTTAAATAAAAAAAAGGATAAAATCCAGAACCAAAACAGCAAATTCTTATTCTTAAATTGTGGTCTGTCATAGGTGAGGAATTGAGCAAATATTTGCAGACTGGTGTTAAGTGAGACTGCACCTTTATGCACACAGGAGAGGATGCATTTTTTACATTTGGACCAGCAACAGGTTCTTTTAGAATTAACAGAAAAATAAGTTTCTGTAGGTGCAACTTTTTTCTACAAACTTTATCAAAAAGAAAAAAAACATTTTGCATTTATAATAGAATTATTTGTCAGTCAAAGCAAAAACACCCCACCAATCCCTGCTCAGCATGCAACATGCCAACTACTAAACTAAAAAGATACTATATACACTACAATACTATTACATTAACAGGAGACAGCTCTCCTTGTAGACGGCTCTGCTCCAAACAAGGCCAGCCTCTATATCCTTCCCTACATCAGCACAATGCTGCTTGCTGTACAGCACAGTGATACACACCAGCGTCGTCACATTACACCGTCTGTCCGAACACGACTTCACTGTTTAACTGCTGCATTTGTTTCACGGCAGAGAAACACAGTACTTTGAATAGAAACAGGGTTTTTTTTTTTTGGTCTCCTTTACATTTTGATCTTTCTTTGTCTCCAACAAGGATTTATTTTGAGAAACAGAATCCTGGTTCAACAAGCTGATGCCATAAAAATGTGCCTAACAAATGTACAAAAGAGTAAAAATATAATGGCTAATTGCAAGATGTTATCTCCCCCCCCCCCCCCGACATTCTGTGGCAAATAATGCGGTTTGATTTTAACCGTCACGGTAATAAAGCACACTTAACAGACTTGAAAATTGAGTACAACAGCTGACTGACTCTCTCCACCCACTGCAGTTTTCATGGCAACCCAGTCTCAGTCTTTGTGCCTCCAACGTATTCATAATTCATAACCGATTTGTTTCTTTATTTAGTTCTGTTCAGCTCGGTGTGCACCTCATAACCCATCTCTCTCTGGACATCACGTATCATGTGACTAAGCAAAACACCATCTCTTTCTCTTCCACCCCCTCCCTCTCACATTCCTCTCCTCCCACTTGTTCCTGCAGCAGCAAATCTGATCTGCCCATCTGGTCGCCAGGCACGACCAGGGAGCATGCATGAGGGTGTGCATGTGGGTAAGAGACACAAACGCATACTGTTCCTGTACTGTACTTGGCACTGTGTGTGTGTGTGTGTGTTGGCCCAAACCAAGACTAATGCGCCTGCCTGCTTGTGTTTCTGCTGTTCTAGGCAAATATGTGTAATAATCCACAATTATTCTGGCTGTGTGAGCAAACGCATTAGTGAAAGACAGACGACTGTGAGAAAGGTGTGAACGGACATGCACGTCTATTTCCGTGTGAGGAAGTAGAACAAACACTACAAACCAAGACTGCCACTTGTGAATGTGTGTGTAAAAGTCAAGAGCCGTGTCAGCAGCGTCACCCTGTCAGTTTAGGCTAACTAGTTGAGTGAGCTTGCCAATGCAGTTCATATCGGAAGCAGCCACAGGGAAAATTCCATTAGCTTCAGACCTCAATGCAGCAGCAGCAGCAGCAGCAGCAGCGTGGTGGAAACACGCAGAAAACTCACTGATTTAATACAGCACAGAAAGTACAGAAACCACAGAGACCTTGTAAAAAAATCTCCACCTAAAACCAACTCCTTTGGGAAACAGACACGCACAGCAAATATAGTTCCCCATTCAGTTAATGCCAGTCAGGAGTCCATCTCTTCTTTTCTTTTTATTTGGTGCCAACTGGTTCACTTGTAACCTGCAAAATTGCATTATTGATGGTCAACCAATATGAAAAAAACCTATTATTAATGTGGAGGAAACTTTAAATGTCTCACAGTATTTGTGCACATGATAGGTAAAGAGGTCTCTTGGTTGTGTTAAATCATTAAGATGGCCATGGGAGCGCCCGATTAGTCATCCCCTCTCTCTCCCCCTTTCCAGTCTGTCACAAAAAGAAAGATGGCCATAGATGGATTGCTGAACGACCACACAGGGAGCCAAAGTGTCGGCTGTCCCATAGACTCTAAAAAAGGAGACTATTATGAAAATGTCTTTGTACATCAAAGAGCCCAGTCAAAAATAGGGACATCCAGATCACATTTTCCAGTCTGGATCCTTTAATATTGAGTATCTGTCCATACCAAGTTTGATTTATTTTTACAGCTGCAGAGTGTACACCAAAGCTACAATGAGTAAAAGACATTTTCTATATTTTTATAGAATAAAGTTCAAATATTCATAGGCAGGAGCGTCAGCATGGCTTTGAAAAGGAGTTGCAGGGACTCTCTTTATCTCCAACATGAACAAAATACTTCAGCTCAGGTTCAGATTCCACCCCACATCACAGCACTTCAGAGTTACAGCTAGAGATGCAAAACAAAACAATCTGGGAAATTACTAATGGGCATTAGCTGAACGCTGGTTGTTATATCATTAAATCATTGCTGTCAATCGATTGTATGTAGCCAATCAGCCCTCAAGCTGAAATCATTATGTAATGGGCAACAATTACCAGACTGTGGCTTAATGCTGTCTGGTTTTTCAACACACAAATGGTCAATTTGTGTCACAGGCAAACGGACACACACAAAAAAAAAAAAAGTTATCACGCTGCTAAAAAGTCTGCCAGACAAGCTAAATAATTATTAATTATATTAATAATAAATTAGTTAATTTAATGGTATTATACTACAGCAAAGCCTTGACTATTAATTCAAAACCTCTTGGCTCCCACACTCATCTCACAGCTAATAAAACATCCAAAATTATGGAAGAATGTTGAATTTTGAGAGGAAGTCGAGAGGAGGTGTCATCACTTCTGGATGGAGGAAGAAAAAAAAAAAAAGAAAAAAAAAGACACCCGACCTCTGGGAGAGGAACTAAAAACAGACGAATGATACTGATAAGAGGGAGGTAGAGACACAAAAATGAAGAGAAAAAGGAAACTAACAGATAGTGATATATACTCTATGTATATAATTAAGAAAAGAAAAGAAAGTTATATACATTTAGTCCATTAAAGAAATTCTTCCACGTCTAATCCAACAGCTCCAACTTAAAAAATGTTATCTGATTATCAAACACTAAAAAGGTGAGTCACAGGCCACAGTGGACAAACACAGATTCAGGTGAATCAGTTACGTAACTCAGGCGGCAGTGGTTAGAAATGAGACACACGGCAAATCACACTTCAGTGCTACAAGTCTAGCCATATATACAACAGGCTCCACAGGCGCAGCAAGAGTACTGATCCCGGATCTGACAAAGTACGTGCCTCAGACCCAGAAAAGTTCCTAAATATGGTCAAAGACACTTAATCGCCAACTAGAAAATCCATCACATAAGACAGTATTACGGTTACTGGAAATACTGCTTTTTACAGAACTTTAAGCCGAATCACATGTGAAACCATTCACTTTCTCCAATAACGTTCAGCAGAATAATGTGCACTTATTTGGAAGCATTCCTTATCATCATCTCATGCAACATGAGGGAAAGGGGAAAAAAAAATAAATCACTTAAAAACAGACGACAGATAAATGTTTGTCCTCCTAACAGACAGCAAGTTAAACACCAATGTTCTCAAACATGGTTAGAAGGTGAGAACGGGGAAGCATAGAGAGCGTTTGAGTGAGCAAAAGTCAAGAGCGTGAGAGAGCAAACACTGCAGAAGCCCAGACATCGCCAGCGAGCGAGCAGCAAACAGTGCATGGACTCACAGATCCAAGCTGGTAACTCTCTCATTCCACCCGCTGAGTTTCTCAGAGGCTCTCACATAGCTAGAAACAGAGACATGAGGGTGTTACACTGCTGCAAAGGACTGAAAGCGAGCTGGCTCGAAGAGGAAGTCAGGGTTAGAAAAATCCCAAAGAATCTCAAAGCACTGTGGTCGCTTTCAATAAGGTCACACTAAACATTGTCGTGAATGTAAAATAATTATGAAATTGTCCTTTAAAAAGAACTCTCGGTTTTCGTGCCGTCATTAGTGAAGGTCAAAATGCAGTCAGTCAGGGTTTTGTGTACACATTCACCAAAGTTGAACTGTGGGAGAAGTCTGGTTGTTTTTTTTAAGCCCCTGTTCCCTGAGAACAACTAGCATCATATTCACCGAGACATTAGTGCATGTTTGTGCTTTGATCACAACGTTAGCTGCCCCCGTTTATCACCAATCACAAACTCAGTGCTTCACCTTTGAGGATGAGTCATCGCTGACGGCACGCTGAAGCGATCTCAGATCCGCTCTGACATTCGAGTATTAAATTCACTCCCTTGTTCGTCTCACTTGCTGGAAAACTATGCGTGTCCGCCAGCGACAATGGCAGCATGCAATTTGCAAATTCATGACTGTGACAGGTAAACTGAAAACTGTTTATTGAGGACACAATGGAGCTTTTAGATGCCAATTTAGTCTCGAATGATATTGAAGACACTGGATTCTGTTTTAAGTTGGCACAGGTAATGTCGGACAAATTAAAGTGTGCTGTAAACACACGTGTTGATATCAGTTCAGATGTCGGTGGGTTCTGCCATTCGTTTTCAAAGTCATATTTAGTATATTGTGTTAGTGGCCAAATTGGGATATTTTTTGGGATATATTGGGTCATCTTATGAAAACAGTATATTGTAGCTGACGAAGTGGATAGTTTAAATCTCTTCAAACTATTATCAATGCGTTATGAATTTGAGGGATCGCTCATTTGTTTTTTATTCTTCGCATGAAATGAGGCCGTACTTTATATTTAATAAAAATACAAATAGTCTTTCAAACTCTTTGAATGTAAAAAATGCTGAATTGTGTACTTGTTTCCTAAAATGGAGGCAACTGAAAATGTCAACATACATAAAATAAAAAGAGGTAAGAGACACTTTACTAATCCCTGTGAACAGATACGTTCATCTTCATAATGCGTTGATGCAGCTCAGTAATGATCTCTTTTTCCTTCATAATAAGGTTCATCATTTAGCTGAGAAGTTTGTTGTGTGCTCATTAAGTTTCTTCCCCCAAGCGAACGCCACCTGCTGAGGTCAATAACCACGGCTGCTCAATTAATCATGTGTAATCATATCTTACCAATTTAGTGACTAAAATTAACTGACAAAAGTCTGATGATGTTAAAGCATTACATTTCATGTCAAACAGAGCTGCTGCTGCGTTTGAAAAAAACAAAAAAAGAAAGAAAAAAAAAGCTTGATTAACAATCAACATCACATCTTTAAAAACAAGAGTATTATATTTCATAATCCAAAACCTTTGTCTCTGCTAAAGTCATCCGTCTATATGATGTAAACTTCTGCAGAAAATAATCTAAAGACTTCAGAAGCCCGGACGCGTCACCTCAGGGTGAGTCATTTTGTGCCTGGCTCTGTGTGATAAAGTAGTTATCAGAGAAAGTGCCGATTCATCTCACTGGACTTTGCTCAAAGTTATGTGGGCTAAAATGTGTTTCTTAAATTAGTACAAAAATCTGAAAGCTAATCTTAAAACCAAAATGCATGAGTAGAAATCTACTTTCCTTGTTTATTCTTGAATCTTGCAAAAACATTTATTTTATTTATTTATTTATTTTTATTTTTTAAAAATGTGATGCAGATTGGTAGCAGACAAAGCATTTAAATCCAAAACAGGAGACTAGGGTTTCTGTCCATATCCTAAACTAAAAAGAAGCATCTACTAATGGACAGTAAAATAAAAGCCCCTTATCTTCAGAACAAAAACTGTTTTTTGTTCCGACAAGGGTCTTCATCGCACTGCTGTTGCCAAGGCTGTGTTTAGACCAACATTGGGACCAATAAAACGCAGCGCACCCCTTCGTTTTAATGAGGCCACAGAGGGATCCAGCAAAAAAAAAGAGAAAAAAAAAGAAAGAATGTTGAACCAATTGTAGGTCATCTGGTAACTCACCATTTTGGCCAATCAAATATGTTCAAGGGCACATTCCTGATGATTACTTTGCCGTTTCTTTCACCAAAACAAAGGAACATAACGATTGTCGCCATGATAACTTTCCAGTTGTAAAATCCTTTTCCCGGTATCATAAACCACAGTGCGTCTGATAAGCATTCCAGCTCATGAATCCAATATTTCAACATCTTCTGGTACCTGAAGCTCCATGTCCAGATTAACGTCGGATTGCGATATGCTAACAAAATTATCTTTTTATATTGTTTCAAATAGAAAGATGATCAAATCTTCACAATACTTTTAGGACGAGTGTGCTGCTGCTGCTGCTGCTACTTAACCAGACAACTAGGTGCTCAGGTAAAACAATTTTTAAAAGAGCAAATGTTTGTTTAGTATAAAAGTAAATTCCAATTTGGTGCAGAAGCTGCACAGCTCATAGACTCTGTGTGATTGAACATTCAGAAACAAAACTTGTGGAACAGGGATTTTAGCCTGAATTGGCAGTGTATATCTAAATGTTTTTTTATTAATACATACGCATTGGAGGTCTGTACGTCTTGCCAGCTCTTGGTGAGGTTCAGCTTGAGTTCGTTGAGCGGGCTGAGGCCAAGCTTCCTCTTCAGCTCTTGGGCGTGTCTCTCTTTGGCTGACAAAACCTGACGCAGGGTGTTGATCTCCTCTTCCACCTAAAAACACAACAGAGCCACCGCAAAGACTTAAGTCTTCTTCGTTCATTTTTGCTAAATATCTCGACTGACACTGCTGTAGTAAAACGTGACATTGTGACTTGTCATATCAGGAAAACCACAGGTTAAAGGTTGCTTTCTTCCATTAAAGTACTCCGGTTAGCGAGCATGCACAATGTTTAGACCACGAGATTGACATTTCTAAATGGAATGCAGGCATCATTATTGACAGCTGTTGCTTTTCCTTTTATAACCTGGCAAAATGTCTGTGGTGACAAAGGGCCTATGGTGTACCTAATCCATACAATGTCAAATATGTGTCATTTATCCAGGCCAAGAAGTCAAGTCAAATGTATTAATAGGGCAAATATAAAAACAACAGGTGTTGACCTTAGTGCTTAACAGAAAAAATAACATACAATTATATAACTAAAAACAGACAAATAAAAAAGAAAAGAAAACTATATTATAACGCAATTGTATTAACATGGATCCACGGTGCACCTAGGCATATTGATGAGGATATTAATGAGCGTGTGAATTGTAACAGTGGCGTTCGTGATATTGCCGCAGCAGTGCGCTGCAGAATGAATAAAGGGGCAACACTATGCCGATGGTGTAATTTGCTGCGGTCCAGCATAAAACAGACAGCGCTTATCTTCTTCTGCAGCGCTTTTCCCGGTTCACCATGCTGATAACAATACAGCGCCACCACAGAGGCAAGCAATCAAACTGTGAAGCTGTAAGCAGTAAATGACGTAAACAATTATTGATGTTTTAGCATTTTTTGGAAATAATTTTAAGTCACTCTCTGTAAGTCAGGTAAAAAGAAATATATAATTACAAAAGAAAGAAAGCCCCAAACTAGAAGCAGAGCTCCCTTAAAGCTTTTGTGTAACCCAACACAGGCCTGAGGAAATCTGTGTTGGGTTAATAATTAAAGCTGAAGGGAGCTCCGATTCCGTTGTACTTTTCTACAGCTGCCACAAATCACACAACTGCCTATAGTTACATGTAAACTTCTGGTGATTTTCTGCCCTACCTTGGTGAGCTCAGTGCGGAGCTCCTCAGCCTCTTCCTCTGTCAGGCCGGGTGGAAGAGGGTTGACCGCGTTCGCCACCGCTCCCTCCACCGGCACGTCGGACAGGACTTCTGAATTATCCACAACAAGGCCCTTGTTAGGAGAGTTCAGGTTGATATCTGGGACGGCAGGAGAGGGAGGTGATGGGATGAAGGGAAAGGTGAAGGACAAGGTGAAGAACAGAAGAAGTTAATGGGAGAGTTAAATATAGAGGCAGTAGAAGTCTGCGTAGAGTGGCTTACTAAGATGATCCGTCTCTCAGTATCCATTTCACACAAAAACCCAGGCCAGGAAAAGGCCAGTGTTGTCGCAGCAGATATCCGACAGGAAGAGAAAGTGGCAATTAGCGGAGCCAGGAGTCAAACTGCACTCTGGGAGAACAACAAGACTTTTCTTTCCGAGAAACATTAAAATCTTTTGCTTTCTGTAAACAGCAAGTGCAGAAATAATGAACACAAATGCAAGTAAAAGGAGGACAAACAATTCCCGATAAGAACAACACACAGCCATAATCTATTATTGTGTAAACCTCAAGTTATCCAGAGGGAATTGACAAAAAAAAAAAAAAAAAAGACCGTTTGAACTCGGACATCTGCTACCGTCAGCATTTCTTTGAGAAAGTACATCTTTCGTCATTCACCTGAAGTCAACTTCCTAATTTTGGCAGCTACAGGAGTTTGGCACAGTCAGAGTTGGCGTGGAGGACACAAACAAAAAGGGAAACAAACTGGAACCAGTTTCTGAAAGACTGGGTAAAAATATACTTTATGTTGTAATAGTCCAACATTGAAACAGCATTTATTCAGTGTGCAAACCTCTTATGAAAGCTAAACTAACACCGCTTACAAACTCACCAGCGAGGAGGCAATGTTTTGGAGTCTAGGGCTGTCAACATTCACCGCACTGATTTTATTTTAGTTCACTTTTAGCATCTTAGCAAGACATCTTAACTGTTTTAAGTTTTAAGAATTCAGCACTCTGCTCACCCTTATTAACAGTGCAGCATCCATGTCTACACAATTCATTGCACAACACATTAGACAAACACTTAACAGTGTTGCAAAAGACCCAAGACTAGATTTATCTGCAGGTCGCGCCGGTGACACTGTGCGATCCAGTGTCTCAATACCATCCGCAAACAACTTGGCTACAGATATGGCTGCTCCACCCTCAAGGTATATTGATTCAGCCAGGGAGGATTCAGACCAGCCCACAGAAACAACAGCAGCGAGGTTAAAGAGACAACAAGGCTCACGAGAACAGAAAAAGGGGAGGACTACAAAAGCAATGCGTGTTGTTAACTTGCCTTCAGTTAGTGGTTTCCTACACTTCCCAGAATTCCTTTTGACACCACCAAGAGTCAAGTTCTGTTGCATATCAGGTCATGATTAGCTTTTTTTTCTACTAGCGTTCCAACTAGGCGTGTATTTGATCACGGCCACACCCCTCACTTAAAACATTGCTACTGCACTGCATCCTGGTCCATTTCCTGGTGAGAGTGTTGTACAAATTAGTCTCTGTGGCACCTTTAATATGGATCTCTCCCTCTAAGAGACATAGTTTCTCTTTGATTTAGGCCGACACCAAATCTGACATCTATTGTTGGGGTTTATGGAGCGCTGCAGACTTTTTATCTTGACTGTGTTTGGCCGATTATTCACAGGTAAAAGAAAACTTTTTTTTTTTTTTAATAAATACATTTTTTTTTTTTTTTTTAAAAATAATAAAATAACCACGATACATTAAAATGGACATAAAAAAGCAATCAAATGAACTTAACAGATACCTGTTAATGTTATTCTTTTAGGATGCATTTAAAAAAAATGTTTTTTAAAAATAGATCACTGTCATGCGAGAATCATATTCTCAGCTTTCACAGAACCATTCAGGAAACAGTAGCAGGATTTTATTTGGACAGACACGCCCCAATTCACTCCAGTTTGACAGACAAATCAAACCTCAATCATTTCCTATATACAAGTGCTCATCCTGAGGTACAGGAAGCCTGATACAACATGACATGTCTATCATGGCCACTCACTATTCCAAACTACAGGATACAGGAAGTCTCATTAGGACATCCCAAAGGGAGATACCAAATTATATTTCCTCAATGTATGGTTCTTGTAATGTCACCTACCTACAATTGGATTTACAGGATAAACGTTAAAAAAAATACCTTGATTTGTCAGGCATTTTACTCTGCTAAAAACAAATATGTTCCCATGTTATTTTATCTAAACACTTAAGAAGATTGTCCATACACAATCACATATGTATTGAAGCCATAACCCATACACCCATAGTTCAGCCCTATTACTGTATGTTTCTGTAGGTTTACCGCCCTTAGTACAAAGTATCTTAAATGCAAAACAAACCATTTGGCACAATGTCATGCAGGGTGATACAATGATAAAGCAGAAGCACCTGCATCGACTTCTTTAGCCACCTAAATATACATCACATGGAGCTTTCCGGTCAGCTGAAGATGGGGTCAAGATTTGTCAATACAGCCAGTAGTGACAATGATAAAGCAGCAGCTAGCATGCTAGCAACAAGGTTGTTATGAATGTTC
>CALSCE010000016.1:3564456-3602721 GCA_943593645.1 Bovichtus variegatus | reverse complement strand
TATATATATATATATATATATATATATATATATATATATATATATAGTGTTAAAAAGTTATGTAACATTACTGTCATGTCTTTCTTTTGGTTAGAAATGTATTTTAAATCGGCGATAATCTGCCGCTTTTAGTCCTATTTAGAACATGGAGTCAAGCATGTTGAACATTTGAACCTCCCAAAACTTTCTCACAGATGGAGAAAAAAATTAAAACCATAACCAGGCAAAGCAACTTTTTTTTTTCAGCCCCTTTTAAGTCATAAACACAGGGGAGAAAACTATTTAGATCACCCAGAGGAAATGGATAACCAGAATGTGCTTTTTCTTACTTGCTTCTCAGGGCTTCCATACATTTTAAATCCAGCGTATATATATATATATATATATATATATATATATATCTTGCATTAGGCTACATTTTATTTTTTACAAAATAACAAGACTATTTCAATTAATCTACAATAAATGTCGAGGGACCTTTTACTGTGGACTGGCAGAATCCATTGCTATTGTGTCCGATCCAACCCACATGCTGTATACCGTTTCAAACTCGTCACCTTTCAAGTACATGATGCCCTTTTTGGTCAATTAAGCTCCCTGCTGCAGATAGAATTACACTAAAGAGTTTATTATCCAGAACTTACAGAAAAGACACCAGAGTGTTTTTTTAGAGGGACAGTGGGAGAGAGGAGACTCAGAAGGAAAGCACTTGTGTGGAATGTAGAAACTTTGATATTAGAGAAAACGCCACCAGAGCCCATTTGGAAGAATTTAGCAGGAAGTAATGATGAAACCAAATACATGTCTCATTCAAACTTGTATACTGCATGTAACGCTGCAGGTTTACAGACAGCTTTTTCTTGTTAATATGGTGCTGAGGGATTTAAGGGTGTGATGTGTAGAGGAAGAGAAAGCAACACATGAGATAAACCAGGGCATCTGTATCCTGAATTAACCTCTTGTTTCCAGTAAATCAACTGTCCAGGAGCTGCAGTAAACAAGTTGCTGAACAGACCTACAACAATAAGAGGTAATATCGCAAGGCCTGAGCTCGCGAGGCTGATTATTTATTTATAATTATATATTTATTCATAATGTTTCACACATTGTTTGTTTATTTGTTATTTATGTAAGTTTTTTATGTAAGGAGATGCTGCTATCTGCTGATAAATGCTGTTGTTAAGTGTGCTGAAACTATATCTATATATATCTATATCTCTAGATATATATCTATATCTAGATATAGCAATTGTATGTTAATTAATCACATAACAATTAATTGCTATTATTATTAAATTGTTGTAAATAATCAAATGCAAAAAAACTAAAAAGACAACAAAAACATATTGGCTTTATATAACCGACCACCCTGCTCACTAAAGATCCGTATTAGCCATTAAAAAACTCATACCGCCAAACACTACAAGAAGTAGTGGTTCTTGCAGAAGCAGGAAGTAAGTGAGAGTAGTTAAAAGTATGTTACCTGTACTGACAGGTATGTTTCTGTTGGGGTTATTTGCAGCATGACATGCAGCGGCTGCTGTACTTTGTGGTGCGTCTGCCAAGCACAAGTGAAATAAAAGAAAATGAGCAATTTGTAGTGTAATAATTATTTATTTAACACTATGGAATTTGATATTCAGCATCAGGCAACAACAAGACTCTACTTTAGGCACGCACAATTAAGTATAAACTTAAATTTATGGCTTTGCCACCACAAATATCAGGTCACACAATGCCTCTTATCTTAGTGTAGGCATTACAGTTAATCTCCTTCGCTATGCCTGCTCTGGTACGCCTGCTATTGTTTTGCACCAGACTGAACACAGAAATATATTGCAATAAAATATATAGTATACTGCATCTATTGTTGAAAGTGAGAGGCTGTGGGTTGGTTCTGGGCTTTGGAGCATTTGCCACTGGGCCGCTAAGAAACCATATGAGTTGTAAAATAAAAATAAAACAGTCTGTGTATGCCCCAAACAACAATGTGCTGATTTTAAGTAAAGTAGGTCATCAGTGTGCGGGGTAACTGAGGTATACTAGACCTGTATCTGTATTTATTTTTTATTTAGTCAGTAACCACATTGAAATACAGACCAAATTTCAATCTGTTTAGTTTAAATTTTATGGTGAACCACTTTCTCTCACTTTTGTGTGTCCTATTTTTTTTATCCCTCTCTCTTTCTGCCACTTTCTACATCAGTATCAAAGCTTATTTGTATGTATTGCGAGTGAAAACGAGAGCTCACGCGTGAGGCAAAACGTACATGAACATGCATACACACAACTTCCCGGTCGTTTGGTCCGTGACACAATTATCAGTATAAAAAAAAGTCTGCCGTGCAAAAAAGGTTAAGAAATCCTGTTGAAATTCTCTGACTTTATCTTCTATCTAAGGAAGTGGTGACTATTACCAAATGTACACTGCATGGCAGAAGCTTAATTGCAAGAGTGCACATACAACACCCACAAATGTTTTGCCCTGCACTTTTGCAGTCAAAAAATGTCATTTTCGTCAGTGAACACTGTTAAAAACATACTCCACAGTAGGATTACTGGCTAGAGATGCTCGTGTATAGCATGTAGACCGATGTGAGCCACCAAATTATGTTGGGCTAGTTAACTAGGGTTATTTGATTCAATTGGCTCAAAGTTCAGCGTAGTCAGTAACTTATTACCTCAACTAAAGACAAAAATGTAATTTAGTGCCTGGATGGTGGCAGTTAGATTTTCCACTGTCAACAGGAATACAGTATTTAGTGTAGATGCTGTAGCTTTAGCTCACTCTCACAATACTACTGGTGATTTAAGAGTTTAAACTTATGTTATGCAATGTTAGCATTCATGCTAAAAGCCTGATGAAATGCATCTCAGGGTTGAAGGAGACTAGCAGGGTTGGGGAGGGTGCTGCAGGCCACAGACAGAGAATGAAAAACAAGACTAAATCCACCCTCTGTGTGGGGCTACAGGGCTTATGTACCGCAGGCTTTATGATAAGCTAATTCCACCAGACCACAATACACTAACCAACACTATACACCCATCATCATCATCATCAACTAGAGTGGGCTGATTAACCAACTTCAAGCAGGAAGTGAGATGATTATAAAAAAATCTGAATATTTGTAGAACGGGTGGAAACAATGTTCAAGTCCTGAAGGAAATCCACTTCCTGACCTTTGAACTGAACAGTAACAGAGCCCTAACCCTGTCAGACAGCAGGTGAATGGGGGTTAGCAGGCTTAGAGACCACAGTAAGCCAATTCAGCTACACAGACACAGTTGGACCAGACTGCTCGACTTAAATTAACAAACAGATAAATAATCTGCTGCACGCCTGTCGTCACCACTAGACCTGCACCTTTCTAATGAGCAATTACCACACTATGATTCATGGGTTTAATATTATAATGAGGACACAATTCCCATCAGTGTGATGTACACACTTTCTGGCGTGATGTTTATTCTTGGGAAGGCTGAAATATGCTAAATTCTCTGTTCCTGCATTTACTCCTTAATATGTGTACATTACACTAAATGATGTCACATAAAAATGGCGATGTTGAAGACCGTACAAGCATAAAGCTACTTTTATAGGATTTCAAGCAGTAATGTCACAATTAAAATACACGAGAAAATACACATTTAGTAAATGGCCTTAAACATGCACTTGTATGATCCATTAAAAGCAAAGTATCTTGTGTTTTCCTTGACTGATCCATCAGCTAATTAAACTTGATGGTTGTCTTTTGCACACTCAACTTTAGGCTTCACCTACTGCCCAAATTAGGATATTATGAGTCCAGTTCACTAAAAAAGTACAGTGATAAGGGACGATTTGTGACCAACATATGCATTGATTGGGACATTTTAGGACATTTTTTAGTCAGCGCTCTGTGATGCAAATTGCCCTTTCTATGCAGACACTGATATAACAGTGACAAACTGAAATCTGCCAATAATATCAGCTACTCCGATGTAATGCTGAAGCTCCATCACTCACGCAACAAAGACATTTCTCTAGATGTGTGTGTTGAGCTGCTGAGGCCAACTTCATTAAAGATTGTAACTGCCTAGTGACCTAAAAATACAGGGATAATCTTTAAAACAGACAGAGGGCGAGGAAAAGGCAGTATAAAAGAAACACATGCCATAAACAAACTCCGTGTACATGGAAAGCTACAGGTAAACGTGTCGTAATCAGCGGAAGATAAAAAAGATGCCTAAATATTTGCTTTGAAATAAAATAAAGACACCAGGCTGACAAATATATTTTCATTGTTGAAAGTGCTCATTGTGTGCCATGAGTCTCTGTAAAGCCCTATATGGCACCAGATGGCCGCTGTTGCAAGCCCGCAATACCTCGACAACGGCACGCCTGACAACACATCGATTTAACACCTCCCTACATCCTGCCCACGACTGGGCCTCTCATTAACCAGTCACAACAGAGATTCATCCCCCACCTGACTGGGATTAACCAATGAGTGCATTTCATTTGTACTCCGGGGATTATCAACACACTGCACTGAGACTGTGCTAGTGTGTGTGTGTGTGTGTGTGTGTGTGTGTGTGTGTGTGTGTGTACAGTATGTGTGTGTGTGTGTGTAGTGAATAATCACATCCAACCACCACAGTGAGCCTAAACAAAATACTCCGCCTATGTGAGCCGGCAGCCAATGAGATTTGGTCTTGTTGAATGAGCTTTAATGAAATTGGCCATTCACAGGAACAAACAGACCGGAAAGAATTAACACACGGCGTAATGAGGGTGACGGCATATGGCCTGTGTCTTAGAGGGTGACTGTGTGAGTGGGAGACTTAAAATGTGAGTGCTTCCACACCTGAGTCTAATAGAAATACGGTCCAAAGTGCAGCAAGTGTCAACTTTTTTTTTTACCTCAGTGGAAATGTTGTTTGTGAAAGGATAAACGCCAACAAATAAAGATTAAAGCAGAACGTATTATTAGATAACAATTTGATTACATCCATCATCTTTCAATAAAATGAGGACTTTACAAAGCTCTGGAGTTACATTATTAGATTACAGGTAATTTAGCAGACGCTTATTTTATCCAGAGTGACTTACAGTGAACTAACTACAGGGACAGTCCCACTGGAGCAACCCGGGGCCACAATGGTGGCAGCCTGGTACTCTGTTCTATTTGAAAGCCTAACCACTACACCACTGGACTACCACCACCCAATTATTACAGAATTAGAGAGTTAGAGGAAATGTTCCACAAGTTCGGAAACATTTTTTCCACAAGTTAGGAAAAAATCCTTTGCAGCAAACACTGGAATCTAATTCTACAAATAGTATAATACCAATGATATTAGTGTAGCCTTATCTTTACTGCAGGAATAGTGGATTTAAACAGGGAAAGAAAGCTGCGCAGCAAATAAATGTTGAAATTAATGTCAACGTTACGAATAAAGCTTTGAACTATTTGGTACAGCCCTACATTCTTCCCGTTAAAATTTTTGAAAGAAAGAAGAAACTCGCAATAACACTCAAAAAAGACAGGTAAAAAAGAAATGATGAATCTACAAGTCCTCCTAAATGAAAACCAGAGATATCTTCCATGAAATAGAAAGCATGACAACATTTCTCACATAGCGAAACAGCTCAGAAAAACAAGTTTTACTGCATGTGCTCAGAGCCAAGGATAGGAACAGCGGTGTATGAGCACCAGTCCAGACGTCACGCTGTTCTGCTCAGCTATCCAAGGTTGTGTAACGGAGTTAACACGGCCTCCAGAACAAATAAAACATTTAAATCAAGTGACCAGTGAAAATCTGAACAGCTGCCAAAGAGGGTTTGATGCCGTCTGTATACTTCTGACTTGATGTGTGCTGGATTAATACCACTAAATGCAATGACATATGAGACCGTCTGTGGGTTTACAAATTCCTGGCTTTGCAGCTGTATGCTACATAAATCCTCTCGCAACATCGGTACTTGAAAGCAGAGAAAAGAACATAATAAAAGCAAGTAAAATAGGAAACATGTGGCAAAAAAAGCACTGATGCAACAAATCAAGTGCTATTATTAACCAACTGCAGCCTTTTTGTGTTGAGGGGAGAAGTGAGCATTGCTGGTTGAGGATTTACTTTATTTTTTTAGAAGCTCCACCAATGAGCAACAGAATAAAAAGGCGATGCGACACATCCGAAGCAAATTACGGTTTAAATTGCATTGATCTGTCCTGGGGAATCAAAGTCATTGAATTCAAAAAAACACAGATCACATAAAAGGACTCAACAAATACACCAGCTGGCCCAATCAACTGTTATCAGTGTTCACATTGGCCGATAAGTAACAGAAATTGCAGCACAGAAACACCAAAGATACCACTGAGGCGGTTCAAAAAATAGTGACTACATTATATATTGTACACCGGAGAGAACTGACAAGTTACTTCTTTCAACTTTAAATTGCGCCGCACAGACGTATCTTAGTCACAGTTTAAAAAAAAAAAAAAAAAAAAAACTAAACTAGAAAAACAAACAAATGTAAGGGATTTAAAATCTGTGTTCTTGGTAATAAACATGGTCATTATTGTAGATTTAAGCTTCATCATCAACAGGAGCGGGTAGAGTCGGGAAATGACAGCAACTACAGGTACAGCATTTATCAAAATGTCCTTTTTTGGGAACAACTCTAAACTGATATGTTTAAAATCTTGCATTTCCTGGCTTCTGCAAATATTGTTATGATATTGGTATTTCCCCCCCCAAAACATCAAGTCGGTCGGGCTATATTCACAAGTCAGGTTCCAGTAATATGTCGTAGATATTTAGGACAACAAAGAAATTCAAACTTTGAAGACCTGAAATGCAAACAAACCAAACTAAAAGGAGTTACAATTAACATCCTCCACATTTAATGTGAACCTGCAGTCGACAACGAGAGAGTGCAGGGCCGAGTCCGAAAATCTGGAAATGAGTTAGCATCCCTTGTCCTGAAGTCAATGTTTTTTTGGTGAGATGCCTGAAATAAGGTTAACACAAGCTTAAGAGATTTTCACGGTTTGCTCAATGACATAAGTCAGTAAAAACCCATTTGTGAATTCTGAAGGTTTCACATGTCGTACACAAGGCGGTTGCTAACAAGTGGCTAAATGAGAGGTGGAGGTCGTCCACCAGTCGGAGGGTCGTCGGTTCGATCCCCGGCCTCTGCAGTCAGCATGTTGAAGTGTCCTTTGGTAAGATACTGAACCCCAAATTGCTCCCGATGGCCAACGGTGTGTGAGTGTGTGTGTGAATGGTTATCTCTGATGAGCATGTGGCACCTTGCACGGCAGCCTCTGTCTCTGTATGAATGTGTGTGAATGGGTGAATGCTGATGTGTTGTAAAGCGCTTTGAGTGATCGCCAAGATTGGAAAAGCTATAGTCCATTTACCGTTGTGTAGTTAGTTTACAGCCCAACGTTAGCTTTTTAGTTCTGCTGATTGCATTTACGCTGCAAAAATCATCAAAGTGGTGTTCATTTGTGAAGATTATCTTGCTGGACTAAACGTGCAAGTATCATAAACTTTTGTTTGCCACAGAGCTTATTTTCTGCAATAATCCAACAATACAATGGAAAAATCCCTTTCGGCTTTTTGTCCAGCGAAATAGGGCGACGCTAACTTTCAGATTGGCCTACAAAAATACATCATCCCTGTAGCACTCTATTTCACATTCACAACAAGGACAACACGTCTGCTACGGTTTGACACAAAGCAGCGGCAATGGAGAAGTTGGGAGTTTTGGGTTTTGCTCAACACATGAAGTGAGTTCACTGAGGGAGATCGGTGTGTTACTGATTCACTTCACTTTAGGTTCACGTCAACAGCCAAACGTTGCAGTGTGTATGAAGCTGGAGTCACAATTGATGCTTTATTTGTTCATTTAAGGCAGTAAGGTTGTTTCTCCTCTTTTACTCTCGGTGTGCATGCGTGTAAATTAGATTTAGGAAGAAAATAGGCCAGGCTTCCTGTTGTCAGCTTGCATCATGAGCTGTCACTCCACTCATACACCAACAGCCAGGGGACAGTAAACGGCAGCCCATATTTTATTCAAAAAGGATGAGGAAAAGCAAAAGATCCTTGTCTTAGCGATGGTCCGTTTTATCTAAAAAGTGCATCTTCTTGCATTTCCTGTCTTAGTTTAGATAAGTCACTTCCTCAAAAATTTTCTCCAGATAATTGTTACGTGACAGTGAGTTGTGAAAAAACCTCATGCGTCTCACGAGTTTCATGTGTGAAGCAAACATCACAACACAGTTGACTGAACTCAGAACGCTTGAGAGTTTAGGTTTAAAATATTCTGTAAAGTACGGCAAGAGATGCGTTTGACTTAACTAAAATGGATTAAAACTGTTGATAATTACGTGAGTGTAACACTGACAAACCTAAACACTATCAAGCATTTAAATCATAACTTCAGTTTTAAACAAAACGGAGCAGTGTCGTGATTGAACAAACCAGATACTGTATCAACAAAGTGACCACTCACACCACGGTGTACAGTATAACCTCAAATAAGTAAAGCCGGCCAAATCCCAATCCTGATGGGATAAGAGTGTGTGTGCGAGTGTGTCTCCTCACTTTTAGTCTGGTATTAAACCCCTGTTTATCCAGGGAAGGTTCACTGAACACACCAGAGTTCTTTTCCCAGCAACACCCAGATGTCCAATATAACCGGTCTTTAATTTATACAGTGCGTTTGTGTTGTTGTTTTATGGGACTGCTAACGTCATCGCCTTCTGTTGTTTAAAACTGCGGCCACTAAAAGTGTGTGTGCCTTCTTGTTATTGTTGTTTTGCATTACCAGCGCTGTAGTTCAATTCAAGGGTTTGCTTCCAAATCTCCAACAATTTGAAAAGGTGTTCACTGTGTCAAGCTGCTGTTAATGGACTCCGCATGCGCCTCTCAAATTATTAAAACATTGCAATCTGTGGCCGCGCCGACAGTGTGCAGTACTTTTGTCTTTCATTTGGCATGTATAGTTAGAGTTCGGTGATATGACGATATATACTGTGCAACGGTAGAAATGTGTCCACCGGCAGAGATTTTGCAATAACGTTTCCACTGCGGTGATTTGACAATTTTATTACTGAGCTCTTCCAGTCATGTCAATGAAAATCTGTGTTTTTTTAATTAAAAGAATGAAAATATACTTTCCGTTTTGAATGGTTAGGAAGGAGGTGAACTTTGGAATTTCAAAATAAAAAAGGTGCATCTAAAAGATGATGATATGTATTCTTGTTTTCACTTTGCATTGATGACACTGAATTGATACATCGATAGAAATTAGACAAAAGTGCAAAAAAAAAAAATAATAAATAAAAATCGAGACAATTGAGAAGCTGGAACAAGTAGATTTTAGGCTTTTTATGTTGTGAAAAATTACTTATTTTATTAAACTAGTAGTTGCTGATTTATTTATTTAATGACCAACCGTTTCAGCGTTCCACAGATCCACTTCCTCATATCATGCAGACACGTATGCTAAGCAACCCGACGTTGGATTTCACAGTCTCAGTATGTTTATTATAATTTTGCTCCCCAGCTGATGAAGATGCATCCGACTCGGTGGCTATTCTCGCCTGATCTTGTGATTCTCCCGTGTCAAGTCTTTTTTTCCGTATTTAAACCTTACAGCTTCCATTTACTGAGTCTTTTGTTTTTAACTCAAGTTGTTTTATCATTCTCGCCATTTCTCAATTGAGTTTACAGAACAATTCCTGTATTGTGATATATACCATTACCATGATATAAAAATTACATTTACAGTGATAGAGAATTTTATACAACCAAATACGCAACTTATTATTAATTAGAATATCGAGAAAGCACGTAGAATGAAACACGCCTGCTGTACATTGGCAACATTTTATCAAAGAGATGCGACTTTTCCTGCTTTTGTAGACTTTAAGAGCAGCTTTCCTAAAAGCAGTTACAATATTTTCAATCACAGATGTGGGACTGCATATTGTTAAGAGAATTTATGGAAATGATTGTTGATATCAAATTCAAAATTCCAAAATATTTTTTTGGGATTCTTTGTATCGCTAGACAAGCGAAAAATAAGTAGACATTTTCTCTCCCTAAAAAGGCTTTAAACAAACAGGAAAAAGAATACAATCCCAAAGAAAATTGGGGAAAAATGGAACCAAGAATGTTAGGTATATCACAAATTGTTTTTATTTTTTTAAAACAGTGAGTAATGCTCTCATAATGCTGAGAAAATAAAACGGCAGTTTTCAGCCTTTTTAAAAAACGCACACACGCATTTTTCCTCCTCCTCTCTGTTCCTATCATCGGTCTTCCTTTTCTCCCTCTTCTCCACTTCACATCCACCTCTGCTTCATCACTCTTGCCATCATCGCACTTTGGTTCATCTCTCCCCCTTTTAGCTCTGTAAACACCTTTGTCATCACTTCCTCATTAACGCTTTCCACATTCTCAGACAAATTTTTCTCTGTCTTCTTGCCACATTTTTTACACTTTTACATTGCTTTTTAAGTTACTTTATTTTCATCCATCTTTCAAATCTATGGCCTTTTCCATTTCCAAACAAATACGATCTTTTTTTAATGCTTTACATCCCTGTTTCTCTTTTCCATTCCTCCTCATTTCACCCTGTTTAGCCCCATTTTAAAAGGCATAAGTATTATATGGTGATCATTATTATTGAATTACTGCATTCCACATATTTATTGAAATGCATTAAAAACATTCTTCTAAAAGCCTTAAGCAAAGTATAAGATAGATACTGCTCATTTAAATGAAAAGACTGGAGGTTCAACTTGTTATATTATGTAATATTATCAAGGGAACGTTAACAGTAGGTGCAGCATTTTACACTCACATCCTCTTCAGCTCCGCTCTTACTGCTCAGATATTAATCTTTAAGTGGTCTTCCGGGACTCCTGTCTGCTGTTATCAATAAGCCTCTCGTCACGAAGTAAAAATGCTCTGAAAAACACCAGACTAGTAATTGATCACTTATTATCTTTTAAGAGCTGGGAGAGAGAACTAGAGAATGGAAGACAAATGCTAAAGTGATGCACGAGAATGTGAGAACTCCTACAAATCAATAATTAATTGCCGAATAGCAAACATTTTGTGGTTTAAAATGTGATGATTGTCTTGCTTTTCATTATTTCAAATAAGTGCAAATGAAATAAGATACATTTAGGGATGTTTAGCTCTTTGTTTGACACATCTGATGTGCATCCGTCTTTATTTTTGCTATCTTGTAGACCAAATAATAAACTAAAATAAAAAAGGCGAACAATCGAAAAATAAGTAAGTAAAAATAAGTAAAATTTGAAGCTTGTATTAGCTGACCAAAACAGAGGAAGCTTCATATGCTTTGACTTGATGTCTCGAGGTTATGATTGCTTTCTGTGTCATATGATAGTAAATTGAAAACCTTTGGTTTTTGAACAGTTAATTAAACAAAACAAGACATTTTAAGTTTGAGCTCTAGGGAATTTTTCACATCTTTTTTTTAAACTTTTCATAGACAAAATGATTAATTGATTATTCGAGAAAATAATCTGAAGATGAATCAATAATGAAAATAATGGTAAATTGCAGCAAGTACAATAGAAATGAGGCTTTACACCGAAAAACTGAACCCAGAGACAAACAGACAATTAGTGATTCTTGATAGTAAGAGTGCAGCTCATTCATTGAAATCAGGTTACAAAGACACACAGACACACACACAATTCCTGCCTGAAAATCAATAGATGGTAATGAAACCTTAATGCTACGACTGACACAGTAAACACAGCTGCCAAACACGTGCGGGCAGGCCAATCCAACCACTGACGCACCCAGGATTTGCTCACTCAAAACTTTCACAATTGTACATTAAAATAAAACGGTTTTGAATGATTTTTAAAACTCATTTTGCCTTATTTTGTTTGGTTCCTTTGCCCATGTGAGAATAATGACTTTCCATGCAATTCATCCCCTCTCCTGGTTCCAGACATCCAAATCCCGGCCCACTTCGCAGAGAAATAACTATAAATATATTTTTTATGTGCGATTAAGAACAGAAAGGGTGCCAGAGCCAAAACACGGCGATGTAAAAAGTTGTGTGGATATCATGTGTGGATGAGATCAAAGCAGCCGGACAGGTTACAAAATCAGTTTACAGAAATAAAAAAGAGAGACTTCACCCCCAAATCAAAAACATGTATTTTTCCATCACAAACCAAGTGCCTTCTGTATTCAAGAGAAGGCAGACATCTCTATGGCCGATATCTCCAACACTCGGCAACTCGGACCAAAACAATCTAGATTGATAAATGGCAATACAGTTAAGAGGAAAAATACGGAAAAACTGTCCCTTTAACTGCTGGCACGAGCAACCACAGCTTCTGTGTTGTTGACTGAAGATGATGTCAACAGATAGATATGCGACTTGCTATGAGAGGAATTTCCAAGAGAACTGTAGTGTGATTTGTCAGTAAATATCCCACGTAATGGCAGAGGAAATGCCCATAATACAAAGTGTTAGACAATTTTTTAATTTATTTTTTTGCCATTGATTTGTCCATGAAGATTCACCCACGACATATGCATAAGTACTTTGTTAAAGGCACCTACTGTTTGGTAATCAACTGACAAACTCTTGGTTCAGTAGTGGAAAAGAAAATCTAATTACCTTTGACTTGCCACTTATTAGGAGAATAATGATAGCCAGTACTTGTCCACACTTGTATTGCTGCACATATCAAAATAAAACTGAGGACCAACATTCCTCGGATACAGCACCTTTAAACAAATTAGACACCCGCACCTCTCCACAACCTGCTTTCCCATCAGTCTCTACGTCTTGGCACAGGGATACTGCGATGCAGAAAGGGAAAATCCAGCTCATTAGCTAATGTCCAATCAGCTGTGTGTCAGCGTTTGAGACACACACGTGCCAACAGTGCAGGAGAAAACATTACAGTAATGACCTGGGCTCTGCTAAGGTACACTTGGCAGACTGCGTGTGCACATACTGAACTAGGGATGTCACCAGAAACGATGGTTCGGTACCAAGTCGATGCCAAAATTTTGAAAGCGTGACAGTGCTTATTTTTCTACAGTACAGCAAGTATTATCAGGGCTCGAGACTAACGTCGGCGCGAGGACGGTAGAAAATGTGCTTGTGACGCAGTGAATGCACTGTCGACACCCTACTTTTCGCTGACAATGCTACATCGTGAACAACAAATCCGTGTTGGAATCAGCTGGTTAGCATTAGCCGTCTTTCCCTGAACAGACGGACCATAGAGTTGCATTATAGTGCGTTCAAACTTTATTCAGTAAAAATTTGTATTGTGCATTATTGTAATTATAAATCTGATTTTAAAAATAGCTTGTAACTTTAACATGTTATATAGCTTAAGCATGCATGTGATATAGCTTAAGCATGTTAGCTGCACTATAGCATGTGAAATAAACTACATGAAAAATGGCATCAGCTTCAAGCTTCTAAAATAATGTCCTATGATTATTAACAATCAAGATACACTGTAGGTGCTCAGCTGAGAAGACCTGAGCAGAGAACATTAATGATAAAACATTATCCCATATCTGCATAGCTGAGATAGCTTTGGGCAAGGCCCTACATGTGTGACTGCTCAGCACACGTGTAACTGTGAAACCAGCACTGCTAAAAATAGTTTTATTCTAATACTGATAAAATCCTGAGACAAGATTGTGTCTTAACATAATTAACAAAAATTGCTGTGAAAACTCTCATATCCCAGCTTCACTTGCCCCGCCATTCATTACTTAGGAACTAGTACTTCATACGTGATCCGCTGGAGCAAGTCAATGGCAAATCACTGTTGTAGTTTAGAGAGGAATGACAGAAAAACAGGGCGCGGGAGTCAACGTGACAGAGGTGGAGACAGTTGGGTCAGGGAGACGGAGATGGAACGAAGGGGTTGGTTCAGGGTGAGAAAGAGAAAGAGTGTGAAGTTGGAGAGAGGAGAAGGGAAAGTGAAAGAGAATATTTGACAACCTCCTGCGATTTGCGATCACAGGACGGTTTCACCATCCCGTCTCGAGGACACGCTCATGACAAGGCTCATGACCTGCGGCCGTCAGCAGCCGCCGTCTCGCCTTCAAAGAGGAAACAGGGTTTTTTTGTTCCCTTCAGGGTGTCTGTTGCTTTCTCTGATGAGGAGGTAAACTACAGGGGACGTTTTACCGTTTAGATTATGATGCAAATGTCACACTTTAAACTAACTCAACAACACTATTGTAGAAACCCTAACATAGCTAATTGTTAATAGCCTGCTAAATATTTTCTTAATTAATAAATGGATCGGTTAGTCTACGAAAATGTAAAAGTGAAAAAAGAAAAGAAAAAGCCTGCACACAGGTTCCCAGGGCCGATGCTGTAAATTGCTTGTTTTGTCCGTTCACGAGTAAAAAATAAATAAATAAAAAGTTCAATATTTACAAAGATTTATGTGGGGATACAAAAGCAGCAAATCCTCACATTTGAGAAGCTTTACAAGCAAATGTTTGACTTTTTTGACTAAAACACTATCGATAATCAAAAAAAAAAAAAAAAAGTGGATTTCTTTTCTGTCAATATAACTCTAGTTTACTTGCAAAGTGATCTGTATATATCAAATAATTTCACTGTACATATTTTCACATTCATGTGTGCTGTAATGGTTATGGGGTCTACTGTAGTTATAAGTTTTTTTCTTTGCACTCGAACTGAGCTACCATGCTGTAACAAACAATGACCTTCAACACTGTTGCGTAGCAATAATAAAGTATCTATCTAAAAGTGGTAGGAGATGACACATTTACCAGCCATGGTCAGAATTCATGCTGCTGGTCATTTCCCAAATGACTTTCTTTACTGTATGTGCGCATAGAGTTGATCTGTTTCCTACGACTCAACATCCTAACTATGGAATCATTTTAGGGACGGACGATGATATCGCCACGTCATCGGTATTTGCAGATAAAAAGGCTTTAAAATTAAATATCGGCATTGGTCAAAAATAAACATTTCTTCCGATATGACAAGATTTACATGTAACCTAAGCTGACGTAGTTCTCTTATTTTGCCCAGAGAATGCAGACATTTTGAAAAGCATGGTATTTTATGTCTGCAACTGCCAGTGGGCCATCACGATAACAGTTAGGAATAATATATTTAATTCCACGTCAGGAGAGACTTAAAAATATGTGCGTATATCGGCCAAAATGAGAAAATATCGGCAAATAATCCAATCTCGCATACCTAAATGATTTAGTTGTGAGCCAAGACCCATCACTGTTAACAAATTAAATTAAATACTTTCCACGTAAAAAACAACTACTCCAATTGAAATGCACCGTACATTAATTTACACAAACAACCACTGCGCTGCTCTCTGTGGATTAAAACTTTCAATAATGTTGCTTATGATCACGCCTCAATAAGTGGTGTCACAGCATGCATTTTTGCATTTGGACAGAATCAAATGCAGCTTTAAAACATAGGAACTGAAAGATAACATCAAAGGAGTATAAGCATATCACTGTATAATAAAAAATTATATAAAAATATATATATACTGGGCTAGTCTCTCCTTAATTAATTGGGTTGGAAAATGAGAATCAAGTGTTTCTGTAAAGCTTGATTCCTGCAGGCATCTACAACTCTTTTAAATCTAATGTCAGACTGAATACGAACCCTGTCAGACTTCAATGTGGGGATACAAATATCGGTACCAAATACCAGCGAGCCAAAGTAGGAATCCCAGCTGGGGGATAATTTTAGGTTTTCAAGGGTCACAGCAGAGACACTCTGACAGGAAACTATCTGCACTACACTGCACCACAGCCAGTCTAAATTACTCAAGTTTAGAATAAGCACAGTAAATTAGGTGAATGATATTCTATAATAATATTTAATAATCCTAATTAAAAATAGAACAGAAACTATTTCCTTGAAACCAGAAAAAAAAAACAGATTATTAAAGTGTTCTCACGGCTGCTGCTTTCAGTATACTGCTACTACTACTTTTGGCAGTATTTTATTGTTGAATTAAAAAAAAAAAGCGAAAGGAAATTATTTCCAAAATTATTTTATTAAACAAATTGGACATTGAATTGAACACAAAAGTTACCAATAAAGAGAAGAATTATAGTTACTTTTGAAAGTGCGGTGCACTTTGTTTTAATTAACAAAAAAAAAATCCCTGAGTGTGACGTGTTTATTGCACAAGTTGACATAGCGACGACGATGAACAAAAAAACTATATATTGTGCAGCCCCCACGATAACAAAAATGTTAGTTGCAGCCCTAGTTCTTACAATAAATTACCAGTTAATTCAACCACATTTAGCTTCCAGTGTAGCTGCGGTGTGGCAGCAGGGATAATCTCCCTCTCTGACCTACTACTGGACTGTTATCTCGGTGTAACCTGATTTGATGTGACTGGCTTTTATATGAGTCACTGATGACCAAGTGTACCAGAGCTCACACTGATGATATCATTCTCCATCATCCGTTCCCCTCAACCCTTACGCAGACCAGCTGACTCAGAAAAAAAAACGCTGTAAAATAGAAACTGAAACGGAGTTTGCTGGAAAGGGCCACTTCTTGAAGATGATGGATGCATCATTTAGGCACTTAATGAATGAACACATGATTCACAATTGCTGTTAAATTACTTTCCTGTCTGCCTGTGTAGCTGGATAGACTCTGTTGCCATTCTCTAAAGACTCTTACAGTATGGACAAGGAGAGCCATTGTGAGATTATGTACTCGAGCATTTGTGTAAAAGGTGCACCACTACACATACAAATACATGTTATGTAACAACATATACTATACTATTTTTCCAGGACAACACCAAGTATCAGTACTTATCAGTAATTATTTTATGCAGCTGATGCGACATACGAATCAGAGCATTCATTAATTATGTAATTTTTTCGGCAGTACAAACTATTTCCTGAATGTGTGCAAATGATCTGTATGAGTCTACAGAGATGCATACAAGAAATGAATATTCTTCACTAACTATAAAAGATACAGCAGAACATTTTCATCACAGAAGATTTTTCTAACAGAAGAATTATCTTAAAATCAAAGTTCTGGTCATAGTATCTAAAAAAAGATAAATTGCTTTTCAGTTGCCAAATGACTGTACTGTATCAACTCTTGTACGGACATCGACTCCATGCTAAAGCTTCTGTTTCGTTTTTTTTAAATTCTACTTTTATTGTCTTGCTAGTATGACAGCTATATTAAGTGACATGCTCACAGCTATAATCATCACCGAAAAGACCAAATTCAGTAATACACTGGAAACAAGGCCCTAGACATAAACTATTACTTCTTTTCAAAACTGATTATCAGACAAACCAATACTGCACAGATAATGTACTAACTCAGTATTTAAAGCATCATTACTAGAATGGATTGTTCCTAAAAAAAAAAAGAAATTCTGAATTGAGACAATGCACTATCAATCATTTCTGACATCAAAAAAAAATTATGGAAAAAGGTCTGTGCTCATAATCACAATTGGGAGAGAAAAAGTAAAAAGAATTGCTGCATTGTCTGCAAACACAAGACCATGAATTATAGGAGCAGGACTGGGCTGCTGCTTGCAATCTGATTAAAAAGATTACAATTGCAGTTGCAAAGTGGCTGACCAGAGCCAAAACTGCCACTGTATAATAAAGTTTTAATGATTAAATGTTTGAACATCTTCTGCCTTCAACATACATGCACGCTCCCACACACCCACGCAGTCAGCCACTTTGTGATGCCACCTGCCACTCCACATACACATCATGAAGACAGAAAAAGACAGCAGCTCTACTCCAGCTATTTCAGAATCCCTCGTAAGCAAACCAATAATAGCAACTACCAGATTAGGAACAATACAATGGAAATCATTTTAGCCCATTGAGCTATAGCCTGGCTATTGAGTTAACACGCTATTAATCAACTTGCACGGGAAGTTGCACCTGTCTCTGCAACATTTCCAAAAAACAGGTGAGATTAAAACACACATTGGCACTTTGCTACGAACTACAAATCCGGATTTATCCTCGGGGGTCTTTCCCACTGTTTTACTCTAGACGGACTAAATCTAGCCTCGTTAAGAAACCACACATAAATCAATATGACGCCTTTGAGATCTGGATCCATCTGCCTGCCCTCACATACTGGGACGTAGCGCTCTCGGTGCGTGACTGGAAACCGAACTAGAAAATACCGGTCGGCTCGGGAATCAAACCGTGGTTAAAGCGGATAATCTCCAGGCACTGCATCAAAGGAACACACGCAGCATCCATGTTTGTTAGCCTAGCCTGCACTATGCCTGGTTTGAATAAACCAGCTAGCATTTAGCTCGCTAACTAATCCAAGGGCAGCAAAGCTGACTAACGTTAGCCCGACGGCTAACTATGTTCATTTCTTACCTTGTTTCAGTGTGGCTTCGGTGTATTTAAATGAGACGTCACTCGATTTGTTGGTGTTTATAATACTCGCATCCCAGTTCTGCTTTGCTTTCCGCCGCTAAACCATTCAAATAGTCGGGTAGTACTGCCACCGAGCTAACGGCTACTGTCAATCCCAAATCCTGGCGGTGCGGAGCGGTAGCGCGGAAACCCTCCCACTCACTCACCGCCCTCTTCTCCAAAGCTCGTCCGCGGTGACAGCAGGCGCGCTCACGTCATAACAGGAAGTCAACGTCGTTACTAGCAAGCGACAAAGAAGAAAGAGTAGTTGATAAACTCTGCTAATACAACTTCAGGTATTTTAAACTCGATTTGTTTGCAAACTTCAGCTTCACTTTAAGTTGCTCGTATACAAAGTTGGCCGTTATTTCAAGTGTTTTCTTTATGACTTTTGCTTGCTAGATACATTTTAACTTTGCTTTGGCCTCCTTCGCTGGTCGGTTTAACCAAGTCACGGGCTAACGTTAGCATTGACAACCAGGATGACACAGCTAGAACGCCGCATAGCTAACGACAGCTAACCGCTACTTTTGTTAGCTTCGATTTGAAAAGTGTTTTTGACACAATCAAACCGCTCCAAACTCCTAAAACATTTGGATTAGACATCAACAACATTGTTACGGTCCGATATCACGTTTAAAGTATGATACTTTACGAAAAAGCTGTAAGAAATAACAATAGAAATGACAGTCTCTAACGTTGACCTACCGAAGTAACGTTACTGAGATCTTTTAAAGTAACGTTAGCGATACTATAGACGGGGTATATAATACTCTGTAACAAATAAAAGTCCTGCATTCAAATTTTACTGAAGTCAAAGTACAAAACTATTTGCACTTATACTTAAAGTACCAAAAGTTAAACTACTTATGCAGAAAGGCCCATTTCAGACTTGTAATGGAGTAAAAGTATATATTAACAGAATATGTAAATACTCAAGTAAAGTACCTCAAAATTGTACCTTAGTACAGCACTTGAGTACATGTACTTAGTTACTTTCCACCACTGCCTATACAGTACAGTAGCTAATATTCTCCTTGAGTTCATGTCACAGTTTGCCTGCTTTTCAGATTGAACAGTTTGATATTTCTTAAAATAACTTAATTGTCAAATATGATTATCATGGGTAAGCAATATATTTGTTTTCCAAATTGTCATAGTAATCCACATTAGGTCAGAATGCTTTACAAGGCAGTGGTTCATTTACTTCTTTAGAGTAAACGTAGTTGGAGTATTAGCTAGTATTAAAGGTTGTAGTAACAATGTTGGAACTCAAAGTAGTTGAAAATGAAATGTACCTGAGATTTATTTATTGGCCAACTTGTGTATTTATATGTACAAGGATTTTTTTCCTGGTTTTGATGGTTGTGCTAAATATGGTTTCTCTATGAATCACATGTGTAAAAGTAATTTATAAAAGTGGTACATTTCTATCTCTGTCCTCAAATTCATGAAAAGATTCTGGTTTTTGGTACAATAGAATTACAAATGATCCCACAGCACTTAATATTCAAACGTATGTCTCCTATTTGTAGTGTTGTTACTCATATCACTAATAATCATTTGTCTTTTCCTCCCAATAGTCAGGTTTGATTTACAAAGAGATCTAAAGATGTCGTCAGGCGCTCTCTTTCCAAGCTTGGTGAGCGGCTCGAGGGGAAGCTCCAGCAAGTACCTGGTGGAATTTCGAGCCGGGAAAATGACCTTGAAGGGTAACGTGGTGACACCGGACAAACGCAAAGGCTCAGTGTACATCCAGCAGTCTGACGACTCCCTGATTCACTTCTGCTGGAAGGACAGGACATCTGGGAATGTTGATGATGTGAGTAACTTTAAACTAATAACTTCTGTTACTTTTCATGAAGCATTTTCTACGTGGTCATCGGAAAACAGGTCGTCATACTTGAGGAAGTTTCTATGATTTTGAAACTATTATTCAGATTCCAGTGGATACGTTATAACAAATTATGATTTTCAATCTGAAAACAAAGGCCTTTGTTCTTAGTTCATGTAAAGTAACGTTTGTGGGGTTTGAAGAGCCGACCATGGGCTGCAATGTCACCAGTTTGGCTTTTCGAGTCCAATATTGATATTTACCGCATAACATACACAACACACTCAAACAAGCTCTTGTTTTGTTATTTTTTAAAGAATTGTGACCACATTTTGCACTGGGTTTGAACATTTTACAGGTGAAAAATAATCCTTTGCTAAATCACCTCAAACATACTTTGGCATTTCTGTTCTGTATTTTCTAGTCACTGATCGCTCAACATCTAAAAGGATTCAAAATGTTTGTGTAAATTTTTTCAGTCAAGCTACGACTGCATATACTTTAAGTAATCAGTGGTTCTAGATTTACTATTTGTGAATCTAACCCACTGTCTCTCCTGAGGTTTACATGGAAACCATCAGCAAAGACTTCGACTGATCACGCTTTTTTTTTTTTTTCTCAACGTGACAGAAGTTGTTACTATCTTCAGACATGTTGTAAATACCACAAGAAAATGAGGGCAGTGGCAGGACTCGCCTCAGTTTGTCATTTTGCCTTCTATTCATTCTGTATTTGTACATAGAAGCATTTTCCATACAAGCGATGCTGTCGCATTGAATCCTAATTTAGCCGGGCTTCCACCGAGCAAGCAAGGTGACCATGACTTTATTTCAGAGCTGCAGTGATGTTGCCGTCTTTGGTTTTTCCTTTTCGGTAATTGGTTGATGATGATTTGTTGTGGCAGAGTGCAACCTCAGTGTTTTCCCACTCTCTCTGTCTCCCTCTCTCGTTTGAATGTCTGATGTTGCGCCTTTCCTATTCCAGGACCTGATCATCTTCCCCGATGACTGTGAATTCAAGAAGGTGAGCCAGTGCACCACCGGCCGTGTCTTCGTGCTGAAGTTCAAGGCTGGATCCAAGAGACTGTTCTTCTGGATGCAGGTGAGAGAAAGATGCTCCTCGTTTTCTTTCTGATGGGAGCTGAAATATAGAGACTTTGTGAATGCGTGACGTCTGTGTCCATTTGTGTGCAGGCAGATGGATGTTCAATAGAAGGAAACTTGAGTGGAAAAATGAAGTGGGAGTCAATAAGAGTGATGAGCAGAGAAGAAGAGAGATTATTACACTGATGACAGGGTGTGCGTGGCAGTGTATTTGTCAGGCAGCCACACATTTTACATTTATCGTCAGCAGTAGTATTCTACTTATCTGACCCAGGCGGGAAGGATTTATTTATTTTTGTCAAATAAAGAAGGTTGTATCATCCTGTGGATTCATTTTTATCAATAGCTGGATGGATAGAACTTTATTTATCCTGAGGGAAATTGTTGTGCAACAGTTCCAATACACAGTAAGAGACAGTATAACAATTCTAAAATGTACAAAGAGTGCAAATGTTTTATTCTTATAAAACATTTGCACTCTGCAATATATTCTTTTGTTAAAATAGATTTTCTTCTGACTTGCCAAAACCAGCCACAACAGTCGATTCACATTTGTCTATTAGTTTTCAGCAGCGTGTTATTATTTCAGTATGTTATTTCTGATGTCAGTATATTCTATCTTTTAAAAAATAACAGATTTAAAGTTAACAGCTAGCCTGTTAATTTGCCTGGCGAATTCAGCTCTGATTTCATGTCCTTCTTTCTTTCCTCATGTCCATCAGGAGCCAAAGACTGACAAGGATGACGAGTACTGTCGTAAGGTGAACGAGTACCTGAACAACCCTCCCATTCCCGGAGCGGCAGGAAGCGGGGGAGGCAGCGGCCACGAACTCTGTGGACTCGGAGCAGAGGGAGGCCTGCAAAACCTGCTGGGAAACATGAGCCACAACCAGCTGATGCAGCTGATCGGACCAACAGGACTGGGAGGACTGGGTGAGCAGCACTGGATATTTCTTTTGACACTCTGCACAGCAGGGACCCATGAACCTGTTGTGAGATGGGAAGTCTTCAGGAAATAACAGTAAAAATGTTAAAGTGTGAATACATTTTGTCATATATAGCCTGCTGTATAAAAAGACACAAGTACAGTATTATAAAATCACATTAAATGCGTAGTCTCCAATATAATTGCCAATGAAGTGTCATGCCATATATTTCTCTGTACAGTGTTGAAATCTTAATTTCAACAGATTTTATTCCTTGTACTCAGTTTCCTACACAAATCATTTAATCAACATGAAATGAAGCTCACAGTTGCTGTGTTTTTAAAAAAAAAAAAAAAAAAAAAAAGTCAAATAAGCATCCGACATCATTTTGGACCCTTTTTTGATTTGTTTGTCTTTGTCTAAGGAGGTCTGGGAGCTCTAGCAGGACCGGGACTTGCCAACTTGCTGGGCAGTGGAGGTCCGGCCACCAGCAGCTCCTCCTCCAGGTAAGACAGAACACAGATGTAGACCATGGTGTATATATAAAAAATGTGATAAATGACTTCTGAATTTCTGATACTTCTTCCCTTACCTCTTGCCCCTCTTCCGCCTCAGCTCTCGTAGCCAGTCGGCAGCCGCCACTCCTTCCTCAGGTGGAGCCCCCAGACTGAGCTCCTCTCAGGCCCCCACCACCCCTGTGACTCCTGCTGCCTCAGCGGTCTCCCCTGCTAGTGTTGCTCCCTCCACACCAGGTACAGCACTGTCATTATGTGGCAGTTATCTGCCGATTTTAAGAATCACATTTTTAATGAGCAGAAAACCAAGGGTTGGACGATATATAAAAACGTTCCAACCAGCCACCGTCAGCATAATAACTTACTACTAATAATAGCTGTAAAACTAAGCTTCATTAAAAAAGTGCTTCAAGCACACATCTGAAAAGTTCAGAGAGTTTAATCTAGAAGCACTCAGAGCGGCCGAAACAAAAAGGTCACCCCCTCCTCCTGGGAACAATGCTATTGTTCAAACGCTATTTGGCCACTCGACTTACAGATTAATTACATACCGGGTTGAATTATCGAGGAAGCGGACATTCAAATTAGCAAAACAAAAGGACAAAAATTGCCACATCGATAAGCTGATATTTTTCCAATCACCGAACCTCTCCAAGAGTATCGAGTGCTACATTTTTATAACAATTTGTTTAGGCTTTGCTTTGTGTCATCTGAAAAGCTCTCGGCTCCTTGTTTGTCTCACTTGCAGCCTCAGCTCAGACCCCACTGGCCCCAGCCTCCGTCGGAAGCCCTTCCTCCCACCAGCCCATCCAGCTCAGTGACCTTCAGAGCATCCTCGCCACCATGAACGTCCCAGCGGCGTCGGCTGCTCAGGGAGCAGCAGGCGAGTGACAGATAATGAAATGTGGGATAGAAGTCTTAGTATGGTTCTGATTTAGGACTGCCTCGTCACAACAACAATACCAGCGTCAGCTAAATAAGGGAGACGGAGAGTCGAAGAGAGAATGGAGTAAATCCAGGAGTATTTCATTAAATATGACTAACTTCTCCCCTGCAGTGGACCTAGCGAGCGTTTGCACCCCAGAGATGATGGCTCCCATCCTGACCAACGCTGAAGTCCAGCAGAGGCTCCTGCCCTTCCTGCCCAGCGGAGAAAGTTTACCGCAGAGCGCTGACGAGATCAAGAACACAATCAACTCGCCTCAGTTTCAACAGGTAGCAGATTGACTCCACGTAGCTCGGAATAAACACTTAAATTCTAGTCAGGACATGTGTGGTGAAAAATAATGGCTGGTGGAAACATGTTGATCTTCTGTGGAAAAGGAAAAACCTTATAAGGAACAGATTGATGGATAGGTCTGATGTTTTTATTTTTTTATTTTTATGATGCTAAAATCAAGACCTTGTACCTGCACCTGATGTAGTTAAATATTGTCTGACCACGAGCTTCTGATTGTAGCTAATTAGACGCGTGTGGAGCACGAGATGTATTTGGCAAAGGTAATTCTAAAAAGGGTAGCGCAGTTCATTTAATTAGGCTCAGAATATGTTGACTTGCTGCAGCTAGAGGTCGAACTGTTGAATCTCCCCCGGTGACTGTGATTCCTCCCTCCTTTTAGTCGATGAGCATGTTCAGCAGTGCCTTGGCCTCCGGGCAGCTCGGCCCTCTCATGAGTCAGTTTGGTCTGCCGGCAGACGCTGTTGACGCCGCCAACCGAGGAGGTGAGATGCACACGATATAAGACAGACTTGGGGGAAAAGCGTGAACCTATTCTTTTGACGCAAATTACTACTTTGTCCCATTTTTTATGGTATTCATTCAAATATATATATATGTGTTTTGTCTCGTTGTCAGATGTGGAGGCGTTTGCCAAAGCCATGCAGGGCAGTAAAGGAGAAGAGAAGAAAGAGGACGACGAGGACATGAGTCTGGATTAGAGCCTTTCCTTTTCCTCCCCTCTTACTTTAGTTCTTTTTCCTTTACCCACCTATCTTTAATGTTGTCTGACATTTTTCCGTACCGAAGGCAACACTCTGCTCTTCACTCAGGACGAACAGCGCAGTCTAGCAGAGCTGTCAACACAAGTTAGGCCAGTTTTGACTGTGACTACCATGTAAACAGTTTGAGCTAACTTTATCAACAGCTCTGTTATGTCATAGTGACCATTACTTTTACTCTGAAAGGAGTCAGATTTATGAAACAAATCTTAATCTAATCTTAAATTAGATTGTGTTCCACAGCCTGACTCTGTGCCGATACTCTCAGGCTTTTCTTGTGATTCACTCTTAATAAAAAATCTTATTGGCAAACCAAAACAACTTCCCTCAAGACTTTTCATTTGCAAATGGGGGGAAAAAAAACACACTCAAGTCAACAGTTTGTATGAAAAACAAAAAACTTTATTAAAAATACATTTACAACACGGGGGCAGGAGTGAGGGGGAGGGACAGCTTATTCATTCTGTGAGATTTCCTTTTTTTTTTCTTTTTTTTTTTAAAGGTTATATTACATACAAGATTCACACTCATGTTTGGTACACGTTTACATTTATGACGGAATAGAGATGGGAAACGCTGCCTGCAACCTGGACACGAGCCGACACATGGGATGTTATGCTGCGTCATATGGGAATGAATCACTTGTTCACGACTTGTGACGGGTTTCCAATGCTCTCACAATGTAGCACTACACTCGTTAAATTACGTCAAAAGATTGACTTTGACTGAGAAATGGCCCAAGTGGATACATGAGAGCTTTCAGAAAAACCTGTTTCTCAGTCGCAACACCATTCACAAGTCGAAAACTGGTAATTACAGCATGACCTGAACGCAGCATTATATTCGCTACATACTGCATACGCAATCAGTATGTACTGCATACTGCCTACTAGGGATGAAGTCTACCGAAGTCGATGTTTATCACTCGGGAGTGGAAAAAAAGACCTTGACATGTCAGTGATTCATGTAATTGTGGATGGCCACAAGATAAAAACGCATGTTCTGTTTGCAACATACAGGCATGCAAATTGGCCAGAATTATTTTAAGGCAAATTAAAAACGATTAAATATTTTAGTGTTAAATATGTTTTCTACAGAACATTATATACGTCAGCTCCCACGCTTTTCCTTGTACCTGTAGCTTTACGTCAACATGGTCTTAACAACTTGATCCAAAGGAAAAAAAAAAACAGTTTTTACCCTCGAACCTTAATATAGAGGAGAAAGGAACATTAAGGCCACGCAAGCGACAGGTTAAAACTATATTGCAACAGCCAAAGATCTGTTTCAATGTAAATATTCAATCTTTTCTTTGTTGTGAGATGGTAAATGTATCTTTGTGTCGCTGAGACTTAATTAACTCTGATTTTCCCAAAAGTTCAGTCCTAGTCCCAGTTACAGGTAACATTGCCCACCTGCGCTGCCTGAGGACGTTGCTCATACGTTAGTGTTCACAGTGGACCGACTCAGTAGGTATTCTTAACATTCTCTGCTAGAGATGCACGATACACAGCCGCACACGTCATTTGCTTAAATTGAATATAATGCAGATTCAAGAAATGTGTTTGATTGACGTAATGTATTTTTCACAATTTGTCTGCAAAAGAAAAATCAAGCTGTGTTGCCTTTATTTACAATATACTACACATTTTTAGAATCGATTTCTGATATTTGATATCTAGTAGCAGTCACTTTGTATCAGTGCATCTCTGTGCAGACAGTTTTTATAGCACCCTGTAGCACAAAAACAAACCAGTAATATTGCAACGACAAACTGCAAAATATAAAATATACATTTTTCTGAAAATAGAAAATAAATATTAATATATATATTTTAAATTAGCTACAGTAACATGACACCCATCACCAGTAATTTGTAGTTGGGGAATGTGAGGATAAGACTGAGTGTGAGTTGGGTTTACATGTGTGGGCAGCCCTGCGTCCCCACAGCTCCGTACACTGCGAGCGGTTTGGACATCATGGCTGGTCTGCGGTTGATCTTCGCCTGGCGGATGCAGCCGTGGAAGGCTGGCAGGCCGGCGGGTAGACCAGGAACTGTGACGCCATCTGGGGGACAGAGAGAGAAGAACAACATGTTGACCAGAAGAAGAGGAGCAACGAGCCACCGGGGAGCTCCTAATCTCCAGAAAGTTTTACTTTTAGTGTGTACTAACGCAGCTGCCCTTACAAAGTAAGTACCGTTGCACGCAGTGTGCATACTGTTGGGACGTACTACTTCCTCGTAACATTGCGCCTTGAACTCTGACCCTCTTGCTTACATGTAAATCGGTTGTCTTTATTTTTTGTGGGAATCAAATTAGATCAACGTTTTATCGTAACACATGCACACCAAAAATGAAAATTTTAAAATCTGCATTTAACCCATCCTAGTGTTAGGAGCAGCGGGCGGCCATTATGCAGCGCGGGGGGCCACACTCCGTTCGGGGACTTGATCCCTACGACTACGAACTATCTGCTGCGCAAAGCATTGTGGGTCAGAATAGCCGGAAAAGCATGCTGGCTTGCATACTGCAAAAAGCTACTGGAGGCAGTAGGACATCCTGGTATTTCTGGCGTACTGCATTTGACACTATGTATTGGGATATACTAAATCTTTTCTCGCGCACTAAATAATATGGTAGTTTGGGTATTAAAACGCAAACCAGCCAAAGAAAAGCCAATTGTGTCAACAACCTGTAACTGCACGAATGAAAAGAGAAGCAAAGTTGCATTGTGCCACGTAGTATTAGTGCCACTGGGACGATTTCAAGAGTCTCAAAGTTTTAAAATGTATATATTAAAAAAAGTAAAACTTAGGAGAATTTGTGCCGTTTTAGAAATTTGAAAAATAATCAATTAATTGTTTAGGTCATTTATTTAGCAAAAGAAATGCTAAATATTTTCCGTTTCTGATGTTGTAAATTGAACGTCTTTGGGTTTTGAACCGTTGGTTGCACACAAACAAACACATTCAGGACGTCGCCTTGAGCTCTGCGAAATTGTGATGAGTATTTTCTTTTACCATTTTTCTGTAATTTTACAGACTCAATTATTAAGCCATTAGTGAAAAAACTAAATCAACAGATTAATCAATAATGAGAGGAACCGTTGCAATCCTAAAGACACCAAAACTAAAGACACCAAGACTTCAGAATATAAAATGAAGTCATGCAAAGTCAAATAGTATTTGGGTAAAAAGTTAATATTTCAATTTCAAGGAAAAGTAAAGAAATATTGGCATATAAATAAACAGATGGGGCCAGTTTGATCCACCCCAAGATTTTTGCCCAAATCCCTAAAAAAACGAACATAATATATGTGTGTTTGATAGACCCAGGAGTAAAACAGGTTCAGGAGAAATACCATGGTTTTTGAATTGTGAAAAAAGAGGTGTGTGCGTGAATGTGTGTGTGTGAATGTGTGTGTACTCACCGGGGACCCCTCCAAGGTACACGGTCTCTTTGTCCCCGGCAGAGCGGCTCTGTTTGGGGCCGACGCTGTGCTCGCTGGCTGCATCCACATGGAGCTGCAGGACGTTGTTCTTCTTCATCACTGCAGACGCACAAACAACACAACGTCATTATCTCAGCGCCACAGCAGGGCCAGTGTTCATTTCTTTCACGAAAACTACGACTCAAAAACCAAGACGAGATGACACCTGTGTCATTAAACACTTTGACGATATTAACATGTAATGTTGTTGGCAAAAAAAAAAAGAAGACGAGACTAAAACGTAGTTTCAAATGTTTTCACTTTACCAAAACTCTAAACTCTTTATTGCCAAAATATTATAGACTTTTTTTTTTTTTTTTTTTTCATCCAGTCAGGACTAACTTACTCAGTTTAAAGTTAACAATGTCTACAACGCTTGGGAGAAAGAAACAGTGAAAAAATTATATTTTTACTCGACTAGATTGACTGAAATGTTCAATATAATTAAATGGCTAAAACAGTTTTCATTGAATAAAACTAGATTAAAATAGTTGCGCGTTACTTCGACGAGATAAGACTAAAATGCCCAGACTTTCAGTCAACTAAAACAGGATGAGGTTGACTAAATATAATAAAAAAACATTTAAAACAGGACAAAATGAACACTAAACCAGGCACAGTGACAAATCATTGGTTGACTTACCTGTGACTGTGTGCCAGCGTCCGTTACATAGAGCTTCCTCAGGAGTAAAGGAGGTGGAGAATTCACCTTTGCCGCTGTTTATTGAAACAGTCACCTACACACAAACACAAACCTCACTTTCACATTTTGTTTTTGTTTTGTTTGTTCAATAATCTTTTTTTTTTTTTTCCTTGTATGTCTTTTACAATTAAAATACAATGTCTCTAGTTGTTGTTGTTAAAACCCTCTGTGGGGTGCCCAGTCTCACCTCTCCCTGGCTGAGCACCAAACTCAGGTGTTTGTCAGGTGACGTCCCAGCATGCAACAGCAGCCCAGAGTCTGAGACGGGCCGAATCTCCAACTGGATTTCCATATCCCGACCCAGAACTAAGGACTCATCTGCAGGGAGAGAAAGCCTTCAGCCTTCAGACTCAAACAAGAAGTCACATCATGGCGGAGATATTAACCCTTGTGTTCATTTTTTAATGACCTAAACATAAATCTGAAGAAATTTAAAAAATCTGTCAAACCAGTTTGGCTGAAAAGTAAGTTTTTCTTGTCATGCTTTATTTCGTCTTTGGGCACATGGCACTTCTGTTTTTTAAATATATATATATTTATTATATTGTAGATGACCGAACAGTAGTCTCACGTGCTCAATATAGTGTAATAAAAAAATGTCTGTATCTCAGAAACTACAAGGAGCAAGATCAAGTATTTAGCATCTATGAACTCATAACAAGTTGAGTATCAAAGATATGCACACATATGCAGTTTGTGTTTTATGGTTGTACTGATAAATATACTGGTATTTGTTGTCTTTATAATTGTTAGTGTGACAGAGATGACGTAATGTTTGTCTGTTGATTGTTTTGTGTGTTACTGCCCAGGAACTGCAGATGGAAATGAGTTTATAGCTAAATGTGGCAGAAATCATCTCTTCTCTTTTTGAGATTAATGTTTTCTTTCTACGTGATCCTTGAGGGAGACAGAGGGACGAGCGTTTTTCTTAATAAAAAAAAAATCCTGACTTTGACTAGTGTTGAAAGTGTGATGTTTTTTTTTTAATGTGATCTAAACATGTCAAAGTTGTCCTGTTGGATCATCTTGCACTAAGTATGTCCGTACCAGATATTAAGACTTTACACCAAACAGAACGAATGTCGTGGCATTTTCCCTCATACTAAATATCGTCTTTGGCCACAAATGGGTAAAAAAAAAAGAAACACCACAGAAGAAGAGTGATAACTACCTATTGCGATGTGTCCTCCCTGGCCAGAGAAATACGCTCCGGGCTGCAGAGGGTTCTGGAAGCAGGGCACCGCCCCCTGGCTGTGAGCGGGGTTTCCTGCAGGGGCTTCGTTCAGCGCCAGCTCCCTGACACAACCGACGAAACCACCGGAGCCCGGATCCTGAAGTTTACAAGAAAACCACACAGACAGAGCTTCATTACAACACATGAAGAAGAATAGAATAGATGTGTGTTGAAGGCGCTTTTCTTTTTGTCTTGGAGTCGGTGTTTAACTGTATCTCACGTATTATTATTATATTACTAATCACGTCACATCACAGCACTTATTATTTCAGTTATTATTTTTTTTTTTACTTCATTTATTGTCCTTGTGCTGATGCAACAACCGCATTTCCACTCTGGGGTTCGATAAAAACTCATCTTATCTTAACTTGTTTTTGAAATACAGTTAATTGATTCAAAGGAAATGTCAGATTCTTACAATTTTTATGTAGTTTTCTAATTATTCTGATGGCATAAATTAGTTTTCTTTGTAGAAAAATAAGACTGGTGAAGTCAATATGTTGCTGTCATGTTATTATTCGCAGTATTTATTACAGACTTGTTGTAGATCTCTGCCTTAAAACTGGAGAGTAAAACTTTATAATAACTCATAGGAAAACTGGAACGGCAGCTCTGCTAAAATGTTATAATAAATGGAATTATTTTACAGATAACTTTACTCCTTACAAACTTTGCTACCTGACTAAAATTTTGTAAGACTTGTCATTTTATACGAGGTCATTAATGCAACCATATCATTAATTTTCTTAAAAACTAGACGGATGATGGTGGCAGATGTAGCTTTTGAGCTACAATTCTATAAATTACAGAAGAACTAAAGCAGAAATAAGCCTATTATTTATCCCTAGTATAGCCGTTTTTACATGCAGCCCGATAACTAACTCTTGTGTGTATTTAGTCTGGATGTTTTACCGTCATTGAGGGCGGGACTCCTCCGACGTATAAAGGCCCGGTGACACGAGTTTTGTCTCCTCTGGGGATTCTCTTAGACTGAGCGCTGATACCGTCCACTATCAGACTGATCTTCTCTCCTTCACGCTTTATAAACACCTGAAGAGACGAAAAGACGGGAGCAGGTTAGATATTTAGGTGAATCGGACACAGGACACCCACTCTGTCCGAATTATATAATTAATCCAGGATTTAATGGAATATGAAATACAAATGATGAGATAATGTCGCATCAAATTCACTTCCTGCGTATCCCAGTCACGTGACCCTGCCGTGCGACCTCACCGTGTGCCACTGGTTGTCGTTGTACTTCTTGCGGCTGCGCAGGCTGACCTTCCTCTTTCCTCCGTCCAATAAAAGCAGCAGGTGGCCGTCTGACACGTTGAGTGACATCACTGCTGCGCCGCGCTGCCCGCCAGTCGCGTACAGCACCAAACCATTAGAGGAGTTGATCCTCACCGCCATGGAGATGTGAGGCCTGCGTCCAAAGTCATTTTAAAGCCTGATCAATTCATTTCTTTGGCCACAACAGGCTAAAAAACCCACTTGAATTGTTATTATTCCATCTGAGCAAACAGCTCTGTATTTACTTGAAGATGCAAGTCACATACTCACTGCTTTTAGCTCTGGTTTGGGCTCCAACATATTCGTAGATTAAAAATGTATTTAGCTGCTAAAAGTTCCACTTTTTTCACCAGCTAGTAGCTAACATTGTCTTTTGTTTGGCAGTGGGTTCAGAGCGCTGAGAGCTAAGTGTCTGTGGTAATTCTCGTTATGTTTGACCCCCTTCACATAAGACATTCAGTAACAATCCACAATGGCCTTGTAATTTACCCTTAAATTACCAATAATAATCCATTTCTCAATTGGGCTCTTTGAGGCTAAACTTAGGCACAATCTTAGTTTAGCATGTTAGCACTAAACTAATTCAGTTTTGGCTGACAGGAACGTTGCTAGTGTAACATTTCATCCATCCATCCATCCATCTTCAACCGCTTATCCGGGGTCGGGCCCCAAAATTCCTTTTCCCGGGCCACGTTGACCAACTCTGACTGGGGGACCTCGAGGCGTTCCCAGGCCAGTGTGGAGATATAATCTCTCCACCTCGTCCTGGGTCTTCCCCGTGGTCTCCTCCCAGCTGGCTGTGCCTGGAACACCTCCCTAGGGAGGCGCCCAGGGGGCATCCTTACCAGATGCCCGAACCACCTCAACTGGCTCCTTTCTACGCAAAGGAGCAGCGGTTCTACTCCGAGCTTCTCTCGGATGACTGAACTCCTCACCCTATCTCTAAGGGAGAAGCCAGCCACCCTTCTGAGAAAACCCATTTCGGCCGCTTGTACCCGCGATCTCGTCCTTTCGGTCATGACCCAACCTTCATGACCATAGGTGAGAGTAGGAACGAAGATAGACCGGTAGATCGAGAGCTTTGCCTTCTGGCTCAGCTCTCTTTTCGTCACAACGGTGCGGTAAAGCGAGTGCAATACCGCGCCCGCTGCTCCGATTCTCCGGCCCATCTCCCGCTCCATTTTCCCCTCACTCGTGAACAAGACCCCGAGGTACTTGAACTCCTTCACTTGGGGTAAGGACTCATTCCCTACCCGGAGTAGACAATCCACCGGTTTCCTGCTGAGAACCATGGCCTCAGATTTTGAGGTGCTGATCCTCATTCCAACCGCTTCACACTCGGCTGCGAACCGATCCAGTGAGTGCTGAAGGTCACAGGCTGATGATGCCATCAGGACCACATCGTCTGCAAAGAGCAGCGATGAGATCCCAAGCCCACCAAACTGCAACCCCTCCTCCCCCCGACTACGCCTCGATATCCTGTCCATGAATACCACAAACAGGATTGGTGACAAAGCGCAGCCCTGGCGGAGGCCAACACCCACTGGGAACGAGTCCGACTTACTGCCGAGAACCCGGACACAACTCTTGCTTTGGGCGTACAGGGATTGGATGGCCCTCAAAAGCGCCCCCCTCACCCCATACTCCCGCAGCACCTCCCACAGTATCTCCCGGGGGACCCGGTCATACGCCTTCTCCAGGTCCACAAAACACATGTAAACCGGATGGGCATACTCCCAGGCCCCCTCCAGGATCCTTGTGAGAGTGAAGAGCTGGTCCGTTGTTCCACGGCCAGAACGGAATCCGCATTGTTCCTCATCAATCTGAGGTTCGACTATCGGCCGAACCCTCCTTTCCAGCACCTTGGAGTAGACTTTACCCGGGAGGCTGAGCAGTGTGATACCCCTGTAATTGGCACACACTCTCTGGTCCCCCTTTTTAAACAGGGGAACCACCACCCCGGTCTGCCACTCCTTAGGCACTGTTCCCGACTTCCACGCAATGTTGAAGAGACGTGTCAGCCACGACAGCCCCTCCACACCCAAAGCCTTCAACATTTCTGGACGGATCTCATCAATCCCCGGGGCCTTGCCACTGTGGAGTTGTTTGACTACCTCAGTGACTTCCACCAGGGAAATTGCTGATGATCCCCCATAATCTTCCAGCCCTGCCTCTATCAAAGAGGGCGTATTAGTCGGATTGAGGAGTTCCTCAAAATGCTCCTTCCACCGCCCGAGTACCTCCTCAGTTGAGGTCAACAGTGTTCCATCCCTGCTGTAAACAGCTTGGATGGTTCCCCGCTTCCCCCTCCTGAGGTGCCGGACAGTACGCCAGAAGCACTTTGGTGCCGACCGAAAGTCCTTCTCCATGGCTTCTCCGAACTCCTCCCACACCCGCTGCTTTGCCTCTGTCACGGCCGAGGCCGCTGCCCTTCGGGCCTGTCGGTACCTTGCAACCGCCTCTGGAGTCCCCCGTGATAACATATCTCGGAAGGACTCCTTCTTCAGTCGGACGGCTTCCCTGACCACCGCGGTCCACCACGGTGTTCGAGGGTTACCGCCCCTTGAGGCACCTAAGACCTTGAGGCCGCAGGCTCCCGCCGCAGCTTCAGCAATGGAAGCTTTGAACATTGACCACTCAGGCTCAATGCCCCCAACCTCCACAGGGATGCCAGAGAAACTCCGCCGGAGGTGTGAGTTAAAGGTCTCTTGGGTATGGGCCTCCTCCAGACGTTCCCAGTTCACCCGCACTACCCGTTTGGGCTTACCAGGTCTGTCCAGACTCTTCCCCCACCCCCTGACCCAACTCACCACCAGATGGTGATCAGTTGACAGCTCCGCCCCTCTCTTTACCCGAGTGTCCAAAACATGCGGCCTCAGATCAGATGATACGATTACAAAATCGATCATCGATCTTCGGCCTAAGGTGCTCTGGTACCATGTACACTTATGAGCATCCTTATGTTCGAACATGGTGTTTGTTATGGACAGCCCATGTCTAGCACAGAAGTCCAATAACAAACAACCACTCGGGTTGAGATCAGGGAGGCCGTTCCTCCCAATCACGCCTCTCCAGGTGTCTCCATCGCTGCCCACGTGCGCGTTGAAGTCTCCCAGTAGAACTATGGAGTCCCCTACTGGAGCCCCCAACAGGACTCCATTCAGGGTCTCCAAGAAGGTAATTATACAAAACTACTTAATATGGACAAATGTTAAAGATGGTTGGAGGTCTGAATTGATTGTGACATTTACTTGATGTAGATTTAATTTTAAAAAGGGGTATTTCACCAATTTTACACATCAAAGTCTGTTTACAGGTCTTAGGAAGTACGACTACTTATGAAAAACAATAAAAAAAGCCTTTAGTTGCCTCAACAGACACTGTCACTAGACTACACGTTTGCAAAAGACAAAAATCTGGGGGTGTGGAGTTAGACAGAAGTGGGCTCACCAGACCTCTGTAGCCTGCTCCTCATCTCTACATTCCACTCGTTCAACAAAAGAAACTCAGTGAGAAAAGAGGCTTTGAAGCAACAGAAACATTTATTTCACAACAGTACATCAGACACTTCATTTACCCACACGGCTGCCTGACAGACGCAAACATCATCAGTCCATGCTAAAAACCGAAAACCTCTATTGCCTCTATGTACTGTGCCACTGCGTGTATATACAGCAGGTCTGCCATTTTGCCACTTCATTGTCAAAATGGTTCACATCTAAAATCATATACATCCCCTCGACATACCAGCTAATAGTTAATCAATTATTAAAAACATAAGAAAAATAAAATAAATAAAATAATGCTTCGATATAATCATCATCGCTACATTCACACTTACATCAGTTCTTGTTATTTATGTCATTGTTTTAGATCTAACAATGGAAGTTTCTTGACTCCAGGTTTATGTATTTCAGGCTTTACGCTGCATTCACTCACACACTGTTGCATGTTTGGTCAATAGAGGGAAAATGAGAAAAAGAAAAAAGGAGGGATTTTCAGGGTTTAACAATGTGGCATTTCAGTGGACAGTGGTCACATGACATGAAGCACAAAACTAATTAAGTTAAGAGAAATTTGATTAAAAAGGAGCATCTGCAGGTTTCATAAAAACAGTAAACAGCAGAAGTCTAAATTAAAAACTGGAAAACAAGGAATAAAAATCAGACATAATCTGCCTATTTTAAACTGTTCAAATGTGTTTACTAGTGCAGACACAATGCATATTGTATTACCTCCGGTTTGTACTCACGTAAGAGAGAAAAAACCTGTATTAACTTGATTAAGCTCTATTCTTGTGCCCTCAAACTGAACTAATTTAGGACTTTTCCTAAGATTATTTATGAACCTGCAGGTTCCATGAAACAATCGATTGGAAGTGTAGGACAACCACTGAAGAGGCTTATTTAGCTCATATTGCCATTCTCATGATATGTATGAATACATAACGAACGGAAAAAGTGTTTGATTGAGGAATCAAAAGAAAGTATAGTGAATAAATAGCCTGGCTGGTTTAACCACAACAACAAAATCAAGCTGTTGACACAAACCACCACAATGTTCCTGTATTTTCTACTACAGCAGAGCTGGAGTGCTACTCGTGTGAGACAAATAAAGAAGAACTACAAAAAAAAAAAAAGGTGTTATTCTGAAAAATGAAACCCTAACTAATCAGTGTGATTGTTGTAATCTGCTCTTCAGTTGCTATGAGGATTATATAATCTACAAAGAAACTGCTGCCACACGAACAAATAAGACTGTGGATATCAATATCCTCCCTTCATTAACAACGTAAATAAGAAAAAGAAAAAAAACAATGAAAAGCAATTCTAGAGAGACAAATAGAAGAAAAAGAAAAAAACGAGTGTTCAAATTTCTGACCAATTCAAAGAAATACAGTGACGGTTAATCTAAACATACACTTTACACGACATGTACAGCATTTTTACTTTCTCACAAAACAAATTGGAAACTAAAAACAAACAAAAAAAAGGGGCTCAATCAGTGTGTGTGTCTGCTCTCCCGGATGACAGCACGAGCTCACTAATGTCTGCTAATGTACTTGTAACGTCTCTACTAATAACACATGGCTGCCACAGGACACACACCTCCTCCGATGAGAAACAGGGAGCTCGATCCTGGATCGAGGTTAAAACATAAAAGAAGGAAGACGTGAAGGGAGAAGAGGAGGAGGAGGAGGAGGAGGCAAGTCTACAATGGAGTAGCGATAACAAGTAATGCGATTAATTACCGATGCTACTGAGAAACTGAAGCAATGCGATTACTTTTTTCAAGACATTATAGGATTAATTTATTATTACTGAAATACTTTTTCAGACTTTCCCGTGACGGAGTAAAAGGAACACACCAGTCACAGTTAACATTTAGCAGCATCATTCGTCTGCTGGCTGGTGGAGACTTCCAGGTTTTCAGCGTTTCCTCGAGGAAGACGTTTCGGTTTGGCACGTGCAACCTTGTGCGATTAACCGTGCAGAACAAACTGTGCTGGATGACAGAGATAGCCGACACGCCAAGGATGTCTGAATGCCACATTTATCAAAAATAATTAGTTAAAATCTCTACAATGACTTCAGGATGGAGAGGCATAAAACCTATGACCCATCGGTGAGCCGCTGTGGTGACGTTCACGAGGGTATTGAGGACAGATAAACCCCCGGAGCCCCACCCAGACCGACGGAAACACTGACCTACTTCCAGCGTCGGGTGTAGGCCACCCGCGTTTAGGCAGCACTCAAGAGCCCGACACACAAAAATCACTGTATTATGGAAGGAAATAGATTTAAAGCGTTACGTTTTCCGTCGTCATTTACGCTCGCGTAGCGCGAGCCGGAACACCTCCCGTGTCAAACAGCCGTCAATGACACCATTTCTTTACCGAAAGTCATTGCATATCTGTAGTGTTTAGTTTCTCTGTGAATCACCTAAAATGTTGTTGCCGTCTAGAGTTTGCAAACAGACATCATTCATAAGGTTCAAGAAGAAGTTTTATGGTCTCATGATTTTTAAAATGGAAAAAAAGAACCACCACATTTTGTGCACACCTCTTACAGGTAAAACCATCGTGTAATGTATTTAGTAAAACGTGAAAGGGGTTTCCCCTTCTGTGCTTGTGACTGACAATCGTTATGAATCATAATTGATATTTTCGCTGAGGATTCCTAATGCGAGCGCGGCGATGAGCTCGTCAGTCACTCTTTGGATAGATATTAATTTGGGTAATAAATGAAAAACGCAGTATCACCCGTGTCGTCTGCATTAAAAGTGTTAAGTTATTTTTTTTTTTATATTTTCTTTACAGTTTTAGTATTGTGTTTATTTTTCCTCCTTCATTTTCCTTCCTCCTTCTCCCCTCACTTCACAGCAGTTAGAAATTAACATGATTTAAAGGTTAAAGTTTGGGCTGAACTGAGTGATGGTATGTAGCATTTGCTGGTGTGTGTGTGTGTGTTTGTTGTATTATTGTAGATGAACGGAAAACACCCCAGACGAACAGACAAGTGTTGAGAGAGTGTGTGTGTTCATCAGTCCTGTGATTGTGGTGGAGCCATTTATGTGTGTATTAATGGTTGATACCGTAGCTGTGATTAACTGTAAGGTGGGAGTGTGTGTGTGTGTGTGTGTGTGTGTGTGTGTGTGTGTGTGTGTGTG
>CALSCE010000016.1:3541773-3553565 GCA_943593645.1 Bovichtus variegatus | reverse complement strand
GCTGATGATCCCCCATAATCTTCCAGCCCTGCCTCTATCAAAGAGGGTGTATTAAACTAAACTAATTCAGTTTTGGCTGACAGGAACGTTGCTAGTGTAACATTTCAACAAATTTAAATTTTGACCCGATTCTGACGCTTTAGGAAAAGTCAGAGGATCACCAAAGTGATCACAATTCATCATGAGGCAAACATGAATATGTGTAACAAATGTCATGAGTATCAAACAAATAGGTGCTGAGATATTTCAGTCTGGTCAATGCGCTGCCTAAAGAAGGCAACATGCTCGACGAACACATTTCTGCTTGAGGGAAGAGTTTTTCTAATTAGGGTGAAAACAGTTTGTGTTTAAACTTACATTGAGCTGAGTGAGCTGGGCAGAAAGTCGTATCTCTGGTAGCTGTGTGTGGAGCCGCTGAAGTGCGTCGCTCCGACCTCCTGGTCCCACAGCTCCGCCTGACAGGACTCCCTGGTGTTACGGCTGCGAGACCCCGAAGGCTTCTTGTGCTTTCCCTGAGAGAGTGAGAGTGAAAGAGTGAGAGAGTGAGTGAGAGAGTGAAAGTGAAAGGAGGAGTGAGGGTGAGAGAATAAGTGAGTGAGAGTAAGAGTGAGAGAGAATGAGTGAGAGAGAGAAAGAGAGTGAGAGAGAGTGAGTGAGAGAGAGTAAGTGAGTGTGAGAGCGATAGAGAGTGAGTGAGAGAGAAAGAGAGTGAGTGAGTGAGAGAGTGAAAGGAGTGCGTGAGAGTGAGTGAGTGAGAGAGTGAAAGGAGTGAGGGTGAGAGAAAAAGTGAGTAAGAGTGCGAGAGAGTGAGTGAGAGAGAAAGAGAGAGAGTGTACATTTATTTTGTGTTTATGTTTGTGTTATAACTGGGTACACTGCACACTTTTTGTCTGGTTTGTCTTTTATTTTTGGGAAAAGCAGAATTTGCTGTGTGTGTGTGTGTGTGTGTGTGTGTGTGTGTGTGTGTGTGTGTGTACCTTGGGTTTGTTGCTTTGTTTGGGCTGTGCAGCGACGATCTGCTGAGGTTTTTTAGCAGCGGGACAGTCCAGAGGAACGTTGACGTTTTCTTTCGTTTTCAGCAAGTTCAAAACCATCTGAGAACTTGTTTCCCTGAAGACAAGAGACATACACACATTTTAAAACATAAAACATACTCAACAGCAGATTATAATATATCAATACATAAACTCTCTCTGTATTTCAACTCTAAACTCCTTCTGTCAAGACGTGTCTCCTGCTGAGACACTCAAACTAAATCACCAGATGCCTCAAAAAAGAAAAAAAAAGGCATTAGGAAGTATTACATTTAATTTGCAAATGTCTTGATTATTTGGTCTTATACTTTTTTAAATAAGGTCGCAGGCAGTTGGGAGACATTATACATCTATAAACTACAAGTGAGAGGATAAAATAATTGTTGGGTTTAGTCTGTTCAGGAGAATTGCAGAGTAATTAAAGACACATTCACATACACTACATTTCTATCAATAGTTTATAGGAAGGAAATCAGATTCTTTAAATGCCATTTTCGGGTAGATAAAACCATCAGTTTATAAAATGTAACCGCCGCAAAAAAAAAAAAAAAAAAAAAAAACTTGAGCCGTGTCGCTCCTCCTGCCCTCTCCTCTCACCTCCTGATGAAAACATTGCTGATACATCCAGTGAGATTGGTGAGGCTTTGGTTGGGCAATCCTCCCAGGAAGGTGCTTCCCTCTGCGGTCGTCACACCACTCCCCCTGCTGTCCAGCCGGATGCTCTCCTTTGCTTTCTCGATCGAGTCATCCATGTACAGACGCATCCTGGAGGCAGAGCAGTCAGACAGTTGGCGCACAGTTTCAAGAGGTGCTTGCCGGTTCTTACCAACAAAGTTTGTACCGAAGTTGGATGGACGTCATGTTGACATTTGGAACAAAAAGACAGCCGAGAGCTTTATTTGGAGTTGTACAGATCCTGAAAGGCAGTCATCCTACCCGTTGACGTTGTTGTACATCGCGATGTAGTGGCTGTTGTCGTCGTTGTACGTCTTCTGCGTCTTAATCTCACTGTTTCCAGCTCTCACCACGACGTGGCCCTCGTGCAGAAACACCTGACACACTCCCTCCTGTAACATGAGATGATAAGATAAACCTTCATCAATCCCCATAGAGAGTGACACACAGGCTAGGACAGGTAAGAGTTCCCACCACACAAGGATAATAAGAATAAAAAAGTATGAGTATAAAGAAAAATAACAACAACAGGATTAAGTAAAAACACTGAGTAGATGAATCTACAAATATGAATGAAGATACTTATGAATATGAATAAATATATATATGTCTGTACACACCCAACCGCATGTTACACAACATGTAAGCAGATGACAAAATTGATTTAAAAAGATTGAGCAAGAAAGACGACTGTTCACGCTAAAAGAAAATAGGAGAAAATGACAGAGGAAAACGGGAAGAAATAGGAGGCTCATCCGACCTTATCGTGGTGGTAGAACATGAGTCCCTCCTTCTGCTCGGTCCTGAAGCTGAAGCTGGCATAGAAGTTGTTCCTGAGGCTGGGAACGTTGGTCAGAGCCAAGTCCAGGTAGCTCTGACCGGAGAAATGAGCCTCACGAGCCACCTGTATGAACACACACACACACACACACACACAGAGAGATATTCTTTAATTAGATGAGGAAATACGTTGATTATTTACATTGTTTTCCAAGTGTAGGGATTTTGGGAAATTGAGAAATTTAGCTTGTTATAAAACAGTGTTTCAGAAGAGCCAAAGAAGAAGAAAAAAAAGACCAGAGGAGGGAACAGCTTGAAATTATTTTGCTAGATTTGATCAATTGGACGTGAAAAAACAGGTGTTGTAGGCAGTAAGATATTATCTTTCAGACACAACAATATATTTCTATTTCTATATTAGCATCTGTTCGGTTTTCAGTTATTAGGTGTTATCAAAAGGAACATTCAGTCAGCGAAGATTCATTTGTATGCAGACGATATTGTTATCTACATTATACAATAATGTGTCTAACTCAAGCCATTACTTTCACACTCAAAGTTATGATTTTATCAATTAAAACTAACTTTTAATGCACAAATTATCCAGAAGTCTTTTATATACATTTTATGTACCATATTCTATACAAAAAGTAGATAACATTACTCTCCAAACATTACATGGCACTGAATTAGAAAATGTCTGAAAAGTTTTGAAACAATTTGATGGACAAAATAATGTATGATCAGAATAGCACGTCGACATTAGTATGGTAGGAATAGTGTCAAATGTGTCTAATTTGTCTGACTTTTACGTTAAATAGGTTGTGTTTTGTAAAAAGGTTAATAGAAGTAAGAGTAAAACCTTTCTGCTAAAGTGCATTGTTTTCTCTTGAACTGTTTTGTTGGAATTAATAGTTATGTTTTATTCTGTTCTTTTATCCCAAATTGTTTGTAAAATTATTTACAGACCGAAATAAATGTAGCTTTCAATAAATGATAATGTATCTTATCGAAATTACTGGTTAAATAAAGAGAAGCAGCAAAGACAAAGACTAATATTTGAGCTCGATAGAGAGTTGAGATTATGGACACCTGCACATCTAAATATATAATTTAATGCCATGGGGAAAACATTTTACTCTCTTTTATACAATCTGAATGGTGGACTGTTTTTTCTTACCAGCAGATCACTGTCACAGCCGAAACTGACTCCGGAGCTCTTCATCCTCTTCAGGTCGATGTGAGAGCCTCCGTGAGCCTTCACGTTCCTGAAGCAGCCCTTCAGAGAGCCCTGCTTAGGGAACATAGACTTCAACCTGAAGAGAGACAGACAGAATGAAACAGCCTTTCAGACAGAGAGCTTTTCTTTTTCTAATATAAAGCTGGATTTCTATGGCCAATAAGCATCAGAACTCCTCAACAAGCTGAAAAACTCACACCCTAGATATATTATCGGCTTATATAATTGTAACGGCTAACATGTTAGCAAACAGTTGCCTAATTCCACATACAGCAGACACGAAACAACATTATAATTCATATTAGAATCAGAATCAGGGTTTTACATACAAGGAATTTGCTATGGTGAATACTGGTGCATATATAAACACAGTAAGAGAAATTATAATGTCAAAAAAAGAGCAAATATATAGAAATATTCAAAAAAATATATACAAAAAATGTCAACAATAAAAGATACATAAGCAATAAATGTAAATGCAATAAGAATATGACAAATTACTGTGAAATAATGTGTACAGTATATCTGAATTAAAAGTTTGCGGAGCTGTGCAGTTTTAAAAAAGGTAGTATTGTGCATAAAGGTGCAAAAAAGGTCATATTTGTGTCCACTTGATGAATGTCAGCCAAGTCGAGTCTATTTTATTTATATAGCCCACTAAAACAAATCACAAATTTTCCTCAAGGGGCTCTTTTTCATTTATTTTTTTTTAATAAAAATGAACTGATTTGTTAATTAGGAATAAACACAAGTACAGCTGAGGCTGATGGGTACATTAGTTCTGCAGGTATTTGGTTATAAACTGAAATAGGACAAATTAAAACCTCATGATGGCACCAAAGGAAAACTTAAAAGATCACCAAGTTATTACAATTCATCTTGAAGGGAATTTCAATATTTGCACCAAACTTAATGGCAATCGATCAATGATGTGTGTGTACTCACTTCAAAGGCATCTTGTCCTCTGGTACTCCTCCCAGGAAGTAGTTGCCGCTGAATGGGGGGATGCTCTCTGTGAAGTGGTGGGTGTAGAGGCTGATGCGGTTGTTTCTCACCACAACACGGTTTGGGGTTGAACGCAGGATGATGATCTCCAGCTACACAGTTAAGAAATAACACCCCACACATAGACACAAATTACAAAACTTCAGTAGTCAGCGTTAAGTATCACCAAGAATGAAAATGTTTTTCTTATTCCAGCTGTGAATAAACAGCTTCCATTATTGACAAGAAATGGTTCTTCTTTTATTCTTTTTCAACCATTTTCCCTATTGCTTCAACTGGGATATGATACGTACAGAAAGACAAAGACGGACAGGCAGAGAGAAATGGGAGGCTTACAGCTTTGGGGTCGGCGTCGCTGATCATCAGGAACTCAGATGAAGGCTCTTTAGGCACGAGCTCCACCAGATCACCAGTGAAATCATAGAAAACCTTCAGTTTGCCCTGAAGCACCGCCAGACACAGGAACTGATTCTGATGGAGGAGAGACATGTAGAAAAAAGACTGAGAAAGCATTTCTAGCTGGACAAATCCTGCATAGTTTGAATATAAAGTTAGAACAGGATGTTGGGAATGTTGTAATGCATTAATGATCCATTAACAAGCAATTAGTTATATCATTAGAATGAATGAATGAGTGAAGTCTTTACCTCCTTCTGCAGGAGGAGCAGTATCCCGTTGTGTGAGAGCAGCTTCACTTCCTGTTCGAAGCGCTGCATGCGAGCCAATTCATCAGTAAAGCTGATCTCAGCGAAGCCGGTACCGTCAAAGAACGCCGCGTCATTCACCCAGGCCTGAGTCAGCACGGGCTTCAGCCTGTTTTTAGCCGTTTTAATCCATTATGAATCACACAGAAGAAGACAAATGGAAAATAAGAGAGTGAGTAAAAGTTAGTCAATAGTAAAGAAAATATATAGAGAAAATACAACATGAAAGTCATTTACCCACTAATGTTTTGTTAATCAGACAAGAAAGAAAGCCAGGGGCAACATCCAACAAAGATTTCAAATGAATAGATTAAATGACAACTGGACACTGTGTGCACTGACCTGCCACAAGGTTTCTCTTCTGTGGTGTTGAGTTGGAAGATGTTTTCAAAGTTATACAGACTGAGCACTTCCTCGTTGAGCGTATCTAGCTCGATACAACCTTTAAAGTTGGGCAGAGCGAGCGGGGAGGGTGGCTAAAAAAAAAGAGAATGAAGACAAAGAATTCAGGAGCTGGATACTTTTTGGATACGATTAAAATGCACATCAATTCAGCGCAAACATGTACAATGTCAGATGTTAGTGAATGTGGACGCTCTCATAGGCCTCAACTACGATGCAATGGAAGAGTAGAGACTATTATACACTTCAATGAGGGGTTACATCTACAACTGAACCATACCCCACAACAGAAGCACACAGCCCTCCATGCACTTACTTTGAAAGTACTCGGGTATCCTCCCACATAGAAGACAGTGTCGTCGGTCAGGAGGTTGAGCAGCCCCTGATCTCCTCCAGCCTCTACGTAGGCTTTGGTGACTCTTTGGTCTCCCTCAGTGGCTTCTGAAGACATGGACATTTGACCGTACTGGAGGATCCTGCATTCAGCCAGACAGAAACATAGATATACATACGGAATGAGGACAAGATACATGGGACACAAACGTGAACACACAAGTCTTTAATGGCTGAAAGCTGATTTTTATATTTTTTTAAATAGTCTAATATCTTATCTTCCTTAATGATTTAATAAATGTGTTTCTGAAATAGCACGTAGAGCAACTGTCCTGAAAACCCAATTAGTTAGCCAATTGGGTCAACTGTAATAAAACAACAACACATTAAGAGAATAATGTGGAATGGCAACCTTTACCGAAAAGGAAATTTCCACTCGGCGTAAAGTGATAAGGCAGGTGAAACATTAGAAAACCAGGATATTTACTATTTAACGGCAACTTGCTTACAATATCCAGATACAAGAGGGCAATTTGTCAAATTATTTATATTCTTCAATGATTATACTCTTTCAAGTTAGAAGAAAAACTGTCATTTCATTATGTGAAAATCTTCTCAAGAACTAAAAAGAAACCATATATGCATATATATATTTATACATATTTTAAAGTGTGTATGTATCTTACCTCTCTAGCACTATGCTGTTGAAGTTTCCATTAGATTTGACATCTTCATCCATCAGCACCTCAGCAGTTTCTCCTCCGATGTTGAAGTACCAGCGCAGTCTCTTCCCCACCAACGCCATGCCCAGGAACTCTTTACTGGACTACAAATACCAGATAGAAAGTAATGAACTACAAGAACCCATACCGTCTTCCCTTCTAAAAAATTCTCGCCAAGGATCTCTTTACTGGGCTAAACTCCTAGAAACACTCTCATTAATCACCTACAAAACAAATAATAAATCCAATAACGTAGTTATAGATGCCATACTGTGCCAATTAATTAATGAAATGTAATGTTCAGAGTTTTAAAGGGGTCATTAAATAAACTATTTCAGAATAAAACTAAAATAAAAAAACATTTAAAATAATAATAATAAAAAAAACAAGTTGATCATTAAACACTTAAAAAGAAAGTTTCAATATATAAAATTTAAAAAACATAATGAGCTTCTGTGTTGCCGTGGTGATGCTTACATCCTTGTTGCCGAGGTAGAAGACGAACTGTTGGTTGCTGTCGTCCTGCCGCCGGGCTCGTGCCGCCTCCGGCAGAGTGATGTAGAACTTCAGGGAGGTGTAGGCAGCCAGGTCGGCCAGTTTATGCGGAGTACGGACCTGAACACCGGACGCCCCGTTAAACTTCACCGGCACGCCCACCTGGATGGAGTAAAGATGCGGAGAAAAGGCAATAAAAACATTACAGGCTGCTGGAAGAAAAGGGTTTTCAAATACAACTTTAGCCAAGGCAAGACAAGTGTATTTGTATAGCATATATTTCAACAACATGGCAATTCAAAGTGCTTTACATAAAACCTTAAAAGCATTAAGCCATAGTGCAAAAGAAACACATTGTAAAATGATATTTAAATATAATTAAAAACATTCATTCATTAAAGAGCCAAGAAAATAGAAACAAATAAATCAAGCTAAAATAGAATAAGACAGGTATAAAAGGCAAGAATAAAAGTTAGTGTTGTGTAAGATATGAATAGTTATTTGGTTCAATAAAAGGCAGATTTTCTTTACGTGTGTGTGTGTGTGTGTGTGTGTGTGTACCTTGCTGGCAGCGTTGCGCGCCTGCTGTATGAGCTGCCGGATGCGGCTGATATTCTCAGAGATGTTTGGCATCTGTGCCGAGTGATTCTGCAGTTTGTCCAACTTCTTCATGAGCAGAGGAATCGTCTCACCCAGCACGTGCACTAAAGAGAGAGCGTTACATTGAGAGAGACTTATAGTCCATTTTAATGTTAATAATATAATTACTTAACACTTCGTGGTTTGGAATGTTTGTTGTGTTAGATTTTTTTTAATGTTACAGAATATTTGATATCTGGCGATAGTTACATGCTTTTCATCGGTTGCAGTAACTATTATTAATCTGATTATTCATTAAATTCTTGTGTCAGAAAATTGTCCTTCGCAGTTACCCAGAGCCCAAGATAATGTCTTCAAAATGCTAATGTTGTCTGATCAACAGTCCCAGACCCAAAGATATTGAATTTATAATGATATAAAAACTGTAAATAATTACATAAAAAAAGCCTGGTACCAGCGAATGTTGAAGACTTACTCAAACAATTAATTAATAATTAAAATAGTTGCAGATTCAGTCCGTCAACTAATTGTTTCAGTTCTATTTTTCATATTGCATCATTTTATTAGAACAGTTGAAAAGTAAAAATAAGCCAAAGCACTTGATCAATTAACTTTAAACAGAAAAAAAAAGCACTAAACAATGAATTAATTTACTCATCATGCAAAACAAATAAAAGGCTGCAGTTATGAAAATATGAAAAATGTCTTTGGGTTGACTGTTTCGCTCCGTGAACATCATTCACCTTTAATGAGGCATCGGAACATGCAGATACAGAATATACAGCATGTTTATTTAATATTGTAAATAAACTAATAGGGTTCAAAAGATTAATCAAGCAAACATATAACTGCCAGTCGGCATCATAACTAAATATTTACATGACTGTGGGTGAAAGGCAATGAACTGAACTAAAGATTTTATAGGATGTTTCTCTGCTGATACATTCACACACGTCCACGAGCTCCTACCATTCTTGTTGGCCTCCATCAGGGCGTTGTTGATGTCATCGTTGGTGGCGTTGGCGTCCCCGTACGTCTGCTGCCATTGGTCCAGCTGGTCTTTAATGGGACGCAGGGCATCGGTGATTTGTGTGGCCGTGGTGTTCGCCAGAGCCGCCGCTCGCTTTGCCTCGTCGATCTCCTGACTCACATCTGAAAATCACAGAGAAAGAAGGATGAAAATGTATGAAAAGATAAATATATATATAAAAATGCTTGGATGATTTATAATCACTGCTTCCACGTGTTTAAAGCATAATTCAATTCTTTGTTGTGTACATTTAACGCAGTATTCACACATTCTTAAGCCATTAGCTTTTCTAGTTTTTCATTTTCATCTTATAAATAAAAAGAAAGCAAAACTGAAAATATCTATTTTTTTGGTTGAATTTTAGGTTTTGTAGTTCAAATTTTGGCGTATCTTGTTTCCTGATGGGACAACGGACTGAACCCCCAGAATATAGTCACAACACTTCCTTAATGTGGGTGAAAGTAGCCATAAAAAAGGGTCACAGACATTTCCCCCGTAGCTCTCTGAATGTGCTTTTAGCTGTTTATCTGGGTGGGTTGCACTTATGGTTTTAATGATATCCAGTACTTGCTCCTCTTAAGTTTGAATGCACTTATTTGAAGACGCTATAAACAAAAGCTTCTGCTAATCTAATGTAATGTAATTGATGTGTGCGTTGAACGTGCGTACTTGTAGTGAAGTTGAGGTTGTTCTGAACCATCTTCAGGTCCTTCGTCACGTCAACCTGTTTGGTTTTGGCGTCTTCCAGTCGCGTCCGAGCGTCTTCCAGCTGCGGCTTCAGGTCTGTGCAGCAGAAAAAGGGGGAAAAAACAAACAAAAACACACTTCAACTACTAAAACATCCAAACTAAAGTCTACAAGACTTTTACATATTTCATGACATCGCTTAAAATGAATCACTGTAATGAAGATATTGACGTGAAGATGTGTGTGTACCGTTGTTGAGTTCGTCATTTAGCCTTTCGACTTCGTCCTTCAGCTCCAAACTGTGGTTCCTCAGAGAATCAGCGATCTGACCGAGATCCTGGTCCTTTATGTTCTAAACAGACACGCCGATATTAAAAAGCCAGACGCGAACAAGTAAATAATTTAAAGCCAATAGATTTAAAGGAACACTTCACCCACAACAATTAGGCTCGTGTATATAAATGACTTAACCGCTTTTCTTTTGAAAAATGGAGAAAAGCCTTCATAAAATAAATGATGGCGGCTTTAACAACAGCAAGACTATATCAAAACATCCGTTTGCAAACTCTCACACAACTTGTGCAGTATAATCCTCATTTATCCAGTCGTATGCTCACTACTTCCCAAACACTGCTTTTTCACTAAAACCTCTCTATTTAAAACATATTTTTTTATATATATATATATATATATATATATATATATATTTTTTTTTTTTTTTGGTGTTGTTCAAAGTGGCCCCCATTTACTTAAATTCCTCCAGACGTTTCTCCGTATTTTTGATTCTTCGTTCACCGTGGAGGCGTGCGAGAAAAAACACGTTTTCTTTACAAATTCAAAGTGACAGGGGGTGAGTGATTAATATACAAATAGTAATTGTGTTGGCGAAGTATTTCTTGAAGCCATTTTTTTTTTTATTGGTGCACGCAGGTGAGCTCATATAGGCGGAAAATAAATGCGCGCGTGTGCGTGTGTGTGTCCTGTACCTCCATAGTGTCGTTCGTAGCCTTCTCGGCCATCTTGGCAGCCTCCTCTGCGTCCTTGATGCTGTTGATGATCTTGTTGTAGGCTTGTGTTACGTCCACCAATCCATCCTTCTTGGTTTCTGCAACCAAACTGCAGACAAACATATACAAGATTATTAATATCTTTAATCTTCTCTTAACTGACTTCTGATATTGTTTTTCCTGGTGAGTTTAGTCACCACGGTGTCCAGCAGCGAGGCAGCGAACTAGTATCTTACCTGGACAGGTTCATGGCTAAAGCGTTCAGCAACTCGGCGTGTTTCTCGGCTTCCTCCACCAGAGGAATTTTGGAGTCGGCCCAAGCAAAGTTGTCCACTTTCTTTGCCAATGGTGTCCTGGCGCCGTCCAGCTGGGCCGCCAAGCGCTCGTACTCCTGAGAGAGACGAAGCGTTAAAGAGACACCGTACAACGTCTACTGGCATCACTGATCCCAAGTACACAGGAAATATGTAATTAATTGTAAAAACATCTCTCTTATTCTTAATGTACATTATGAAACACTGAAGTCCGTGACGCAGACTGAACCTGGCTGTTTTTTTCAGAATGAACGAAGCATATACCCTAAACCCTAATCTTCAAAAAAAAGTAACTTAACTTTAACGCCCATAAAGCAGAGACAAAGATTCAAAAATCTAAGAAGAGGCAATGCAATTGTATCCTTATTGGACAAATATACAGTGAGAATTAAACTAGACATTCATTTTTGTCAGAGATTGTAAAAGATATTTCCTAGAATATCATTAACCATATGTCCAATTGTAATGGGAGAACCAAATTATAGACAGGTAGATATAAGACATTAAACTTTGACATTTTAAAGTCCTGGCAAGAATCTTAGTAAAACATTCCAGCAATTTGTGAGAACTGAGCTTTGTGTTTTTCTTTTTTTCTAACCTCTTTGGAGTCGTGCAGCATGGACAGCACATCGTTGACCTGGGCTACATCATCTTCCGCCATCTGCAACTGGTCGCCCACTTCGTTCTGCTTCGACAGCAGGTCTTCTATCTTCCTCTGAGAGAGAGAGAGAGAGAGAGAGAGAGAGAGAGAGAGAGAGAGAGAG
>CALSCE010000016.1:3515137-3538962 GCA_943593645.1 Bovichtus variegatus | reverse complement strand
ACACACACACACACACACACACACACACACACACACACACACACACAGACACACACTTAATTTAAATAAAAGGGATAGAACACTTTCTGGGAATGTATGTGGTATGTTTTTCTCTCTTTTAAGCATATTTAAAACGTCTTACATAAATAAATTCAACACGTGCGTGCGTGCGTGTTTTACTCACGTTCACAGTGCATGTTATGTTGGTGCTCTACAGGTACGTTGTATTTTTGTGAGCAGGTGTCGCACTGTTTTCCTGTCATCCCGTCAGGACAGCGGCACTCTCCTGAGCGGGGGTCACAGCGACCTCCTTTACAGCCGCACTCTGGACCGAGGGAGGGAGGAAGGAGGGAGGAAGGAAGGCAGGAAGGGAGGGAGGTGTTAAACAGGACAGCTAGCTTTGATATATAATTTTTTTTTTTACGATTTTCTCATCTGCAGTGTGATTAAATATAAGAACTATTTATAAAACTATTATTCTTCCTGATACATCCAACTACTCATATCATTGGTACTGCTAGTTACTACAGCTACCATTAAAGTGACTGCTAAATTATAATTCTAAATTATAATCATTCATTACAAATGAATTAAATACACTCTAATGTACTGGCTGCAGTTGTAATGTGGACCATGTGGGCTCGTGTTAAGGCAGTTTACTCAGTGCTTTAACAAACTGAATGAAAAGGTAACAGTGAAATAAGTAAATAATGCACCACAGCATTAAAAAGACGGTTAAAAAAAATTATCAAAAAAGTGATAAGTATAACCTGAGCATACATTTTAAAATTACTACAGTGACAAAAAAAAACAACAACTCATAATATAATCTAGCCAGTATAAAAGAATACAGAGTCACTAAATGTGTAAAGGTGTATAAGGTGTATAAATATGTATATAGCTATGTTATTCATATTTTATTTTTGTCTCGTTTTCATTAAAACCTTTGCTTTCTTGACTCTTGAGTTGCTGTAACATGTAAACGTCCCCTGTGGGAGATCAATAAAGTTATTTTCTTATCCTTAATGTTTTATCGTATAGTACGTCATGCATGCACTCACTCTTGCATCCGTCGGGTCCGTAGTCCCAGTGTCCCGGGGCGCACTGTCTGCAGTTCGGCCCGTTGACTCCGGGCTGACAGGCGCACTGACCGCTCTGAGGGTCGCACGGCTTGACGAGAGCTGCAGAGGCTTCGCAGTCGCAGTGACGACAGCCGGAGCACGAGTCGAAGCCAAACGAGCCGTCCTGAGAGGAAAGACAGATTCAGGCAGAGGCATCCCATTACATCCCACTTCTTTCAAAACAAAAAGGTTTATCGGGATATTTGATGCAATATTTAAAACATTTTATCGTCAGCCTCTTGTTTTAACTAGAAGCTTCCAACTAGGGCTGCAACTACTGATTATTTTCATTTTGGGTTTATCTGCAGATCATGTTTTCCATTAATTGGCAATAGTTTAGTCCATGAAACGTCATAAAAATGGCCATCGCAACTTAACAGAGGCAAACCTGAGGTCTCAAAAGGTCCAAATACAAATATAAAATATTTAGTTTACGGTGATATATGACAAAAAAAAAAAGCAGAAATGCTCATTTGGGAGGCTGGAATCACAGAATATTGGAATCGTTTCGCTACCTCCGCTTGAAAAATAACTAAAACGATTTATTAATTATCTAAATATTTGCCAATCATTTTTCTGTCGATTGACTTCAGCTCTACTTCCAACACTTTTTGTTAAAATAATGTTTGTAAAAAAATGAGCGTAAATGCTCATAATCCACAAAGAAGATATAAAGAGTGTGAAATTAAGAAGAAAAGAAAAACGCGCAGCTCTTACCTCACAGCGGTCACAGTGCGGTCCGGTGACTCCAGCTTTACAGCCACACTGTCCAGTGTGAGGGTCACATGACTCGGTGCCACATGGAGAGCAGTTACATTCTGCGTTAAAGAAAACAAAAAAACTTTTTTAATTTGCGGATACAACTTTTAACGTTAAACGTCATAATGAGTGTCCTGTTTTCAGATTCATTTACTCTTTTACTCCAAAGTTGAACTGCTTAATAAGATCAAGTGAACAAGTGAACGCATCTCATGAACTTCAGTTGAACCGAGGTCGAAGTTGAACTCACTGGTGCAGTTTTTGGCGTCGATGGCGTTGCCGTAGTAACCAGGAGCGCAGATGTCACATTTAGGCCCGGCCGTGTCGTGCATGCAGCCGAGACACTCGCCGGTCAGCGGGTGACAGTCGGTGAAAAGCATGTTGGGGTCCGTGTTGCCGTGGCAATGGCACAGCTGGCACCTGCTGCCCAGAACCATGGGGTTGCCGTAGTAACCGGGGGCGCACCTGTGTGAAGAGGCCCATTTGTTAAGGACACATGCATCAACTTTATCCTGCTTAAGGTATATGTAAAAAAAAAATATTACAAATCTTGGTGTTAATATACTCATATATATAGAATATATATATTTAGGAAATATGTATAAGTGAAGCTCAAATCTTTATTTAAAGATTTTGGAGTCATATGATCCAAAATGTTAAAATTAGTAAGCTATCAATTAGTTAGTCAATTAGTTCTTGCCTAAAAACAAACAAACAACTCAATATATGAGATAATTATAAATGATTAAAAAGAAGATAAAATAAAGCTTTATTGATTCTTGTGGGAAAACAATACACCTTAGTCTTCACCGACAGGTGAGAACGTACTGTTAGGTGTTAAAAAGAATAAAAAACAAAACTTATTAAAGTTTGGCTTAGTCCACACGTATGCAGGGTTTTTTAATACATTTTTTTACTATCACGACACAGACCCCGCCACAAACGACGAGGCCTGTGTGTGTGTGTGTGTGTGTGTGTGTGTGTGTGTGTGTGTGCGTGTGTGTGTGTGCATGTGCGTGTCACTCCACTGGCATACACAGTGCTTTAATGATGTCTTTGCTTTTTCATTTAGACAGAGATATTTTTTAAAACATTGATTGCGTGGATGGAATTGTCCAATTTTTCCAATTTCTAGAGATGTGAGAGCAAAGGATGAAAAAAACCCATTTTCAAAAAAATACCTGCGGCATGTGTGGACTAGACCTTTGTAGGTTTTGTAAATAATTTCTCTTTGAGAGACCGCAAAAGTCACTTCAACAAAGCCACACTGTGGCGAGGATGTCGTTTACCTCTCACAGTGAGGTCCGGCGTAGCCCGGCATACACAGACACTGCATCCTGTCGGTCTTCTGCACACAACCATCTGCGAAGCTGCACAGAGAGACCACCAAAGAGTTATTAGAACACATGATTAAATGAGAGAAAAGTAACAAAAAAGAGAGTAAAATGCACTGACTTGTTGGATTGGACCCTCAGTGGGCAGGGACAACTAGAGCAGGACACCGCCTGTCCGTCAAGACTGTTGTTGCCAAGGAAACCACCCTGGCAAGTCTCACAGTGGTCTCCGACTGTGTTGTGCTGGCAGTTCTGATGGACAGGAGACAAAAAACGATGATGGAGGATAACTAACCCATGCACAATGCTGAAGAAAGACTTCCAGAAGACGGAAATGTTTGTGTTTGTCGGCTGATTTGTGATTAAAGAACCTCACCACACAGATTCCAGATCCGTCCAGACACCGGTCAGAGTGTCCGTTACAGTTACAGGGAACACATTTCCCCAGAAACAGCCCAATAGTGTCTCTGTAGTAACCAGGAGCACATTCCTGCAGAGAGGAGAGAAACGTGTACTATGTAAGCGCTGAAAAGATTATTTTCATCGATGAATTACAATATTGATTTGAAAAATAGGTTTTTTGAAAATTGTGGTCATTTTTTGAAAATCAAACATTTTCTTGAAAGTTGAAGAATATTTTGAAAATTGGGTTAATTTTTTCAAAATCGAAAGATATTTTTAAAATGAAGGTAATATTTTTGAAATTCAAAGGTTTTTTGAAAGTTGAGGTCTTTTTTCAAAATCGAAGTTTTTTTTGAAAATTGAGTTTATTTTAAAAGAAATAATAATTTAGGTAATTTTTTCAAAATGTAAGGTTTTCTTGTAAGTTAAGGTCATTTTAAAAAAATCGAAAGATATTTTTAAAATTAAGGTAATATTTTTGAAATTCAAAGGTTTTTTGAAAGTTGAGATAATTTTTTCAAAATGGAAGATTTCTTTGAAACTTTATGTCAGGGGTCTTCAACGTATTTCAGGCCAAGGACCCTCAAACTGATGGAGCAGGGACCCCTACTATATATATTGTATAAAATTGTGTTTTACATTAAACTGGGCCTAGTGCCATGTATAAACATAGCTACCCTGTTATTGTGCATTCAATACTAAGCTATTCAATTACAAAGCCCTAGTCCCTCACCTGACACGAGTCTCCCAGGTAATTGGCGGGACACATGCAGATCTCCACGTTGTTGGCATGGCGACCTGCCGGCAGGCTCTTGGCAGCCTCCAGCACGGCGGCGCGTATTGACACAGAGTGGGCCGACTGTGAGTGCAGGGCTCGGATCTGCAGGGACTCCAGACCGACCAGAACCATCATCAGCTCCTCCCGAGACACAGAGTTACCGGTCTGAGCGTGACGGAAACTCCCCTGTGGGGAGAAGGAGGAGGGACACAAACACAGTTTAGGTTCAGTTTGGGCTTTAGACTTTTCTGTATTCCACAATGACCCCTCAAGGAGGTATATGAACATAGTTACACATAAAAGAAGAAAACAAAAAGTGGAAAGCGACACCTTTTATCCAGCAAAAACAATACGATAAGGAAGAAAATGAACAAAGAAACCAAACACTAAATACTCAGTATCTACTTAAAAATAGACTTTATTATTTCTAGGGGTGTCGCGGTACAACGGTATCGACAATAAGCGTGATATTTAATGTTAATAATACACATATAATAATACTGTGTACGTAAAATGCCCCACACACGCAAATGAGTGCATTTCATTTGGCAAAAAAGAGACAAAAACGCAAAAAACACAAAGTTGAATATGTTTTTATATTGTTATCATAGATTCTTTGCGTAGTAAAAATCTGATATTTTGACAGTCCTAATTATTTCAACAAATTCAGCATTTTTCTAATGCAACAGTGCTTGAATTAATCCTATAATACGATTTAATTTATTGGTTTCTCTCGTCGTTATTATATAGTAATGATACTCATCACTTTCATCTCTTCTAAAACATAAAACACAGTATGAAGAAGTCGTCATGTTTGAAAAGGAAGACAGTTAGTTTTTTTTTTTAGGGTGGGAAGTTATTCAAATTTTTGTGGAAGGGTATAAAATGGTGTTTTAACTTTTTTCTCATCCCAGATTTATATTTTATTTGGAAATAACAATTTCTCCAAAATCCACTCGTAGCCAATAGGACCAATGTGTCAGTTTTGAGAAACATAACAGACGTGGATCTTCAAGTTATTCGAGGTCGAACGTTTTCCACAGACTCTCTAGTTAATCACTCTTAAACTTGTATGAGGGTGGAAAGAGGAACAAGGGTGATAAGAGAATAAGTAAAGTGTTCTAAGGACCAGAAGAAAAAATGGAGGCATATGTGCTGTTTAGGGGTCTTACACATTAAAGCTGTATTATATATTCATCTTTATTGCACATCATCAGCTCTCTGTGGCAGAGGGAGCCAAGAACATATCACCTGAAGTCACCAAACTGCTAAATCTTTACAACGACTAACTTTGGAGCTCTTGTTTTTATCTCAGGAAAAGAAAGGATTTGCCTCCGGTGATCTAAATTAAAAATTACGACGACAATGTTTTGAAAAAAAAGGGCAAATCCGACATATTGCTGCCGGTCCGCGTGTGTTGTGTTGTTGTATCCAGCCTCTCACGTAAATCTCCTGGCTTGCGTAGCTTGAAGGACCCATGACGACATGAAACAAAGTGACTTTACCTCGACCATGTGAACTATTCCCAGGTGAAGCTCTTCAGGCGAGGAGTACTCTCTCTCCATGAACACCAGGGTCATCTGGTTACCCTGCAGGAGCCAAGAGACACTGTGAAAAGTGTGTGTGCGCGGCTATGTAACAGAGAGTGTGTGAGTTGTGTTTCATGCAGATTTCAACAGGTTACATTTCAGCCTTTTTTATTAGACCAAATAGATTCATACTGGCAGAAGTATGAAGGAAAATGAGTATGAATGAAAATACAAGTACATGTAATTATTGGCATGTTTAAACAATACATTAGTAATATATAACAGCAATGCATTTATCAGGGTAAGAACGATCTATAGCTCCGGCTAAGCTCGTGCTACCAAAGCGCGGACGATTTTGAGAGATGGACGGCATCGGCTTGCAACTTTTCATTGTGGCTCAATCAATATTTTTCACATTTCATGTGCGCTTTGTTTCTAAATGTCCTTAATTTTAACATCTTCATACAGAGGCAGCGTCGGGCATCATAAAGCCCCCCCCCCCCCTGACTTCAACCACCTAATAAACACAACGTTCTCCATTCACGTCTTCCCCCCTATCGCAGCAAAGTTAAGCAGAATTGAATCTAAAGTTTCAATCTAAATCTTAAGAAGCGTAAAGAAGAGTAAATTGGTGGAAAACCTTTATTTTAAATGCGGGTCTCATTCTGACAACCCCTCTTAACTAAGTGCAGTTAACACAACTGTAGAGCATTCATTTTCATTCCTATAAAAAAAAAAAAAGAAAACATATTTAGGCCACTTTTTAAGGTTATATTTCAGAGTTTTTAAGGCGGATACCCTGTTCGTATGAGACAAAATATTAATAAAATAAAAGAATACTCTCTCTGCATATACATGCATGTTTGCATATGTTTGTGCATGTGTTTGTGTGTCACCATTCCGTTATGTGAAACTAGGTAACAGTGATTTGTAATTAGAGTTGAGTGGGTCGAGTGTGTGTATGTGTGTGTGAGTGTTTTGTACCTTGAGAATGATGTCAGGCCGGGAGGCTTCTGCAGGCAAAGACAACACGTCGCCTCTCATGGTCTGAGTGTGGAGACGATACCTCAAATAACCTCCATAGGATGAGACCTGGGGAGCACGGGGGACAGACGGTAGTTTTAGCAGATATTAAGATAAGAAAAAAAAAGAAAAAAAAAGGGGATGAACCATAATGAGGCAAGAAGTAAAGAATGAGAAAGAATAAACAAAGACAGGAAAAGCAGACAGACTGTCTCTTAATCCAGACAACAAAGGATTACTTTCAGACTTTACAGTCAAACAGAAAGATAAGACGACTTTATTTCCACGGTAATCTTCAGGTTTTAGCAAAGCTGACATTTGAAGCTGGTTTTTGGAGCGTAACATGGCTCAGTCTGGACTTAAAATGGAACCATCAGCCCGCAGACTGATGCTGGTTGAATCTCACGTGAACGCTGTCGATTTGAACGTCTAGACGAAACGCTGATCTGTATCCACGCGCCTCGCCTGAGCCTCCGAGTCATGATGTGGGATCATTGTGTGCGGATGCTCGAGGTGTGTGCTGTGACATGTATGTCATGTTTTTTATCATTAGATTAATCGGAGGTAAACTACATTTGTCTGTATTCATGTTATTTTAGATTTTTCTTATATTTTAATACATCATAGCGGACTGGATGACGCTACGCAAAGCGAAACGTTTTGTTTTTGTTTTATCGGCACTCTGGGAAGATTAATAAGAGTTGCGAAAACTGGAGACCGTGTGCCGTGGACCGCAGTCTCTGCACTGCAACAGCTCTCCCCCCCCCCCTCTCTATCTCTCCACAGTAACTCTCATATCACCAACCATCATTCTCAACTCAGTCGTATGTTTTTCTCCAACAGGAAATAAATGTTCTTTAACGTTTCAACTTGTATTTTGTTTACATTGACCGCCATTTCCTCTATGAAGTAAACAAGCCTGCATGCCTGTCTTCATGCAGCGCGCTGCACTCACATCCCCGGGACTGTGAGACAGACACAGGCAGAGCAGAGCGAAGTCAGCAAAGCTGCTGTGATGTAAGGGCAGGAAATTATTTGAATTTAATTATATTAGAATTTTTTTACTTTTGCCAATCAGAACTTGCGAATGCAAAAGAAAACAAACGTTAAAATCCAAACGATACCCAACCCTATCCAACCCTCAGCAAGAAAGCAAAGAAACCTATTTCCTAGAATGTCAAATTTCTTTAAATCAAACAATATTCCTTCAGTATAAAAGGTTTTATTGTTTTGATATGCGCAGTGAAACTCATGAAATCCAATCCATTTGTCATCGGCATTTGATGAAGCCACATCTTGGCATCTATAAGAACCATCATAAGTCAACCTTTCAGAAGTAAAATAAACTTCAACCACGTTGTTTTAAGAGCATTTGATGAAGGCAAAGAGACACTAAAGGCTTAAAGTTGTTTCAGCAAAAGATTCCAACGCGCCCAGTTTGCCTGGTCATGCAGAACTTGTTTTTACTGAAGTTGTTGATATGCATCTCATAGGCTTACTGTTGTGCCAGTGTACTCAAAAACAGAAAAAAACGATCAATCATTGGTCTCGGAAGAACAAAAATCACGCGTACGTGAATTTTTATGTGTAACTATGTTTACAATCTTCTAATATAAATATAGTATTTTGAATTGGATCAAAGTCTGGAGTGTAGTCACTCTTTCCCACCTCAGAGGTCTGTGTTCCCCTCCTACCTTGTCTCCCAGGTAGGTCTTTGGTGCGTGCCAGTGGAGGTCCTGGTACACATCAGGCACGTCGCTGAGGTCGGCCTCTACCAGGTCCTGACCAGGATACACTGAGACCGGTACTTCCTGTTTGTCTGCTCCGAGCAACACCCAGTCCACCATGTCCATCACCTACAGGAGAGGAGGAGAAGGTCAATTATAAAACCGGCAGTAAACAAACAAGATAAGAGAGAAGACATCAACACATTAGCTCACAAAATGTTGAGAGAGAAATTATAATACCCTAACTTTGTTTCTGTAAAATCTAAAAAGGCAGTATTTCAACATGACTAATACTAGTGAGTATTAAATGTATTAGTTCTGAACGGAAAAGTTGATGACAGCAGTGACTCAAGAGATGTGGCAACAGTTCAACAGCAAAACAAGCGAGTAAAATATCAGAATAATGATCAACTATTTTGACAAATAACATTGAACCGAATTGTTTCAATCCTTTTTCAACCAAACAAAAACATTTGCTTGTTCCAGCTTCTTCATTATGAGGATTTGATGTTTTTCTCTGTTTTAAATCAGTGGGAATTTAATATTTTTAGGGTTTTTGGACAGTTGGTCGGACAAATATTTTTCTTTTATAGCCATTTTTTATAGAAAAAACTACCAAAAGATTATTAGGAATCTGCGTACTAATAATCATTAGTTCTAGTAACGACAAGGCTTTAGCATCACAGAGGTACTGACTCTCAGTGGAACTATGTGGGACAAGGATGAAACTTGCTGTACGAGAAAATGAATCTCTAATTCGTACACACGTCCCAATAGGATTTGAAATCCAGCATCTTTTCCTGTTAGCTGCATCATTGAATTCACACGTTTTGATTTTATTGCACAACTTGATCTAAGGATCCTGCCTACAGACTCAGAGAACAGGACCATCTGTGGGGATATAAATAAAAGTTCAAATTAACGAGTACCTCAGTGCGTCTCTTTTCAGAGCTGCGGCAGCGGTCGGTGGCTCCGAAGCAGAAGCAGCTGGTGCAGCCCTTCGGGTTGGTTGGGTCCAAGTGGAACGTACCAACTCTGCACTGATCGCATCGGGAACCCTGGACGTTCTCCTGCAGGCGGAGGACACACAGCAGGTTAGAGTACACGGGGCGTGCAGGAGGACAGGTGTGTGTGTGTGTGTGTGTGTGTGTGTGTGTGTGTGTGTGTGTGTGCGTGTTAGTGCTGCTCCACCTTGCAGAGACACTGTCCCGTGAAGGAGTCGCACACTTCCTCTTCGGTTCCTGCCTCGTTGCAGTCACATGGCCTGCAGTTGGGGTAACCATAGAAACCGGGAGCGCAGCGGTCACACTGGCGGCCGGCGACGTTGTTCTTACATCTGGAGAAAATAATAAACTGTTGTTTTAATTAATGTTTGATAATCAATCGGCCTAGGTTTATTGATCAAATGTAAATCTCCATTTCTCCGTCTCTAAATGAAGCTACACACTTGCTGAAGTGTATTTCAATCCTGCAAGAGATGAAAGATTTATTGCTCCCAATTATCTAACACGAATGAGAGATAAATCATATCGTCAACATTTTGGCTTGTTAAGCTACACTGGCAACCGTCTGCAGGGTAAAAACTGTGAGTGTGTGTGTTAATACCAGCTGCCAGGATGTTAAGTGACGAGAGCCTTTAGGCAGAGAAATACTTTCAGCTTTACATCCTTATCTTGTCCGGACTAAGCGGACACATTCCTGTGTGTGTGTGTGTGTGTGTGTGTGTCTGTGTAAGTCTGTGTAAGTCTGTGTCATAATAGTGATTTCACACATCTAAATTATTCTGTAATTGGAAATCCAGACACCTACTCTCCATAAAATAATGGCTGAGCGTCCTCTGGGAACATATATCACTGGAGCTAGTCTCTGCCAAACAAAATAATCAAATCACAGAATTCAAATCAGAAATTCTCATATCTGACCCCGACTCTCAATCTCTCTCTTGCAAACCCATACCCCATCCTAACCCTTCATTTCATACGTCTCTATTCTATGTCTGTCGGCTCGTTTTTGTTGTTTCTTAGATACATGTGTCCCTTTTCTACTTCTGAGTGTCTTTCTTTTCCCTGTTTGTTTGTTTGTATGTCTTTACATTTGACCGGTTTATTCACCCCTGTTTCTTTATTTCTTTTTCCCTCTTTTTTTTTATTTTTGAAGTAAAGAAATGAATACATTTTAAAAAGTCACAGCGGGGAAAAATATGTAAGGCAGAGGGAAGCGGTACCAGAAGTATGGAAATATGAAAAAAAAGTTGGCAGATGATTTAGAAGACGGAACATACTTCTCTAGAGAACGATAGAGCTGCCTTTGCAAACACAACATACAAGATGCAGCTGACTGATTAGTGACAAATGAGGCCCATCATCATGATATACAGATTGAAGGAGGAATAACAGAGGCAGACAAACAGATAAAGACGAGGACAGACAGCCGCTGTGTTGTTGCCAGTCCTCAGGAGAGGTTTAAAAACCTGCAGTTTCTGCAGAACACAGACAAGAGTTGGCAAGTACAGCTGGCTAAACACAGCAATCAACCCGAGTGAGAGTCGGAGCCAAGATCGTGTCAGGAGACACAACGGGGTGAGAAATAACTGCCTTTTTAGGTAATTCCACGAGAGTTAAAAAAAAAAAACTGAGATGAAATTCGAAGAAATGGAATCCGTTGTTTTGATTGCTTGATTTTTGGAAAGGGAAAGTTGGTCTGCTTCTGATTACGGCCCAAAAAATGTCTCGATGATCTGGAACCAGAAGCGATGTTCCAGAGGCAAAACTAACAATATTATCAGCGATAATTATTTCCTGTCTCGTCGTACCTGCACTGTCCGCTGAGGGTGTCACAGTTCACATCGGGGGAGACGACCCCCGGCCGGGAGCAGTTGCAGACCTCACACCCGACCACTGGGTGGCAGCCGAACGTCTGCGGCTCACACTGCGTGCACTCTGGGAGCACCGTCCTCGGAGGGCAGATACAGTCGCCGGTCACCGGTTCACATAACCTCGTACCACAATTACAGGCTGGAGGAAAGACGAGAAGGGACACAGTTAGTTACAGAAAAGACTAAATCCGAAGGTAGGAAACAGAAACAAAATCCACTTTTATTTTCCCTGAAGAGAAATGTCCTCCGAGTTACTTCAGCCATAACACATTGGTGATGTTAAAAAGTCTGTGAATTATTCTCTCAGATGGACTTTGTGTTTTAAAGTAAATTTACGTCACATAGAATTACCGTCTCAATTTATCCTATTAGACTATTTGTGTGAAAATGTCATAATTATGAGTTATGATGGTCACAGTGACCTTGACCTTTGACCTACACATTATAATCAGTTCATCTTCGAGTCCAAGTGGTCGTTTGCGTAAAAAACATGGCTATCATCTACAATATTAGTAAAACTCAACCAATTTACAGAATACATGCAATCAAATTAGCGTAATAAAGCAATTGGTTAATGTGACAGTATTTTTCACATTGTCTGGCAGCCATTAGAAATCCACATTCACGCAGATGACAACATTTCTCTTGCCATTTTTTGAAATTTAATACCTTGTGTGCATGTCAAGTTTGTTCATTTTGAGTACTGTCATGACTGGCCACCAAGTGAAATGTTTGTTTTTAATAATGATTTGGACACTTACTGCCTCACTGTAACAGCAGCCATGTTGGACCAATGTCTGTCTTGTTGAACTTTATGAGGAAAGAATTCTGTATATATTCATAATCCGTGTGACGAGAGCTAATTATTTGACATTCAGTCAAGCAGTCAGACACTCACGTCTGCAGTTGGGGAATCCCCAGTAGCCTGTGGCACACATGGAGCAGTCTCGGCCAATCACGTTGGGCCTACAGTGGCACTGACCACCGAACTGCTCGCAGGTGTCGCTCTCGGCTCCGACCTCGTGGCAGGCGCAGTGCACCGCCCCGTTGTTGAAGAAGGCCGACAGAGACACCGCCGAGCCGAGGCAGAACGGCGAGGCAGTGGTAGGACTGGAGGGGCGAGAGAGGAAGAGGAGAGAAGAAGAGTCCATCATTTACATATTGTAGAAGATTTCGCACTTTCACATGTTGGACAGTATGACTATGAATACTATAGCCACTTTCCTGCTTCCTTTGTTTGTTTTTTTTCCTTAAGAAAATGTAATGTGAAAATATTCAGTTCTAATGCAAACGTCCTCTCCTCATACTGACTTGATGTAGAAGCTGTTTTGGCCGCAGTTGCTGATGAAGTCGTATGATTTGTCCAGAGGTTCCTCATTCAGGTAGCTGGAGCTGTAGCTGGTCTCAGGCACAACCAGCACATAATCCTGTAGAGAGGAGGGTCAACATATGCGGAGAGAAAGAAGGTTCTTTATTTGTTGCATAAAGAGTTTGGAGAACAGACCGCACAGGATAAACGCTATTAAAAAGATTAAAGATTTTTACTACTTTCATTACGCCAAGGATGGACATATTTGCTGTTAATTCCTAGCAATAACTGAATATCAAAAAAAATAAAAATGTTTTGATTGAAGATGTTTATGCCGTGGCAGATCTGCAGCGCACATTACTTTTACATGCCTGACATTACGCAGTTTTTACACGGGTATCAAGTGTGATCAAACAAACAACTCAACAGAAAACGTCAGAGACTCAGCAGCTTCAATGACATAAACTGAAACATTCACTAAAGAGCTTTAAAGCTTTTCCCCCCACATAACTTGAATGAAGCAGTAGCACCAGAAAAATGGAAGCGTCAACTAAAAAAAAAAAAAAATGTGCAAGATGTCATGCTTTTATTGTGAAAATAATGAGAAGATTGTAAGAAGACGAAGAGAGATTTTTTTAGAGGTGGGTGGAAAAGGAAGAGGACTAGTTTATGTTTCAGACAGGAGAGGACAAAGTCAAATATAAGGAGAGGGCAGAAGAGCATAACTTCGGGAAGAAGAAAGGAGAGAAATAAGAGCAGGAACCTACCAGCCACAGCGTCTTGTCAGCAGGTATCTGCACCGTGATGAAGACCTCATGGTCCGTCACATCCAGAATGATCTGATTCTCAGAGACCAGGACGTTACGGCAGCCGTAAGCGTGGGGACAGAAGGAGGCGTTGGCGTGGCCTGATGCACAGCGTCACAAGAAAACACATGAAAACTGGGCCAATGTATTTTTGCTTATGAATTATTATTATTGAAAAAGCATTTTTTATTCTTAATTCATTGTTAGACGCTGTGCCCTCGACTCTCAGTACGAGCTCTTACCCTGCCAGATTCGTCCACCGTTGATGTAAACCTGCACAGGATAGTTGGGGTGGAGAGGCTGGTGATAGTGGAGGATGAAAACGTAACGGCCCAGAGCATGGACACGGGTCGAGTATACTGCTGCATTCTGGGTAAGGGAATGGTGGAGGAAGAGATGGAAAAGAGAAAGATAAGGATGATGATTTTTAGATGTCAGAAATATCCATAACTCAGATTTGATGCGTAAGAAAATCCATGGCCTTCCCTATTTCCAATAATTAATGTCGCTCAGGCACTCCAACAGGTCATAGTTTGACGTCTGCGCCACAGTTGATGAGTTCACTGTGTTGTGTTTTTAGCACCGAACAGGTTTGGTTATGTGTCATCATGAAGTTTGATTTTTTGAGGTTTTGGGGAGTTAAAGCAAATCTGTTTCTTATTCCTGTAACTGAAGCTCAGCATGGATTTACTCCTCTTGTGGTGTCCACAGCAGATATATGTGCATCAGTCCAGACTGTTGTCCGTTTTATTATTTTAATCTTTCCAAGCACGAGGACCTGCTGGCTATCAGACATTTACATCCGTTTCCTTATACCCATAAACCTTTGCATGTTGGGGTCATTTCCAGTTTACAGTTGGTTCAGATTTCATCTGCTCAACAGTCAGTTTAGAACAGAGAGTTTTACATCCAGGTGTCTTAGCGCAGCTGGTCCAGGTGAACCTAATTTAAACAACTAAACATTCCCTTGGATAGTTTATATTGAAGAATCCTCGTCTACTCTTCTCTGTAATCGTCTCATCTGGAGACTCAAATGCAGTAGAAGAGAAAAATTAAGAAGCATAACATAGAAATAGTAATAGTCTCTCAAAAAACGTTTTGAAATACTTTCTTTTCACCGACTAAATGAACCAAAGAAAAGCAGTAAAAACTCTCGACATTTAAGCAAACATCTAACATCTTTAATAACAACTGCATCAGTGTCCGTACCTGCAGCGAGTCCAGCCTGACGTGGTCGCTGTTATCTGCTCCGTGGGGAGGTCGGTCTCCTCCCGACCAGGGCGCCGCATCGCTCTGGTGGAAGGGCAGCGGAGGAGCTGGTGCAGGGGAGGCCAGGATGGGCTCCTGCATGGAGGAGCCCTGGCCCTCCTTCAGGACCAGCGAGTCTGACGGGGTCTGGAAGCGTGAGGGGACGCAGGAGGAACTACAGCAACGGAGGGGAGGAAGATGGATGAGAAAAGTTTTTTTTTTTGTTTTTTCTATTGAAGCGAGAGGATATTTGTAGAGGAGTTACGTTACTTCACCTGTCAGGCGAGAACTGTCCGTGAGTGCTGATGCAGTGGACTTTAGGTTTAACGTACTCCATGGTGAACTGGTCTTTAGGCACCAGGTACACTTTGTGCTGAAGACGGTGAAGAAACAGGGTTTTTTTTAGCACAAGATTTGTCAATCAAGAGAAAGGTAATCAATGTTTGTTTAGATGCTTGATAAATCATGTCAAGTCATTTATCAAAAATATACTGATTAAACTTCTAGAACATGCAAAATACGCAATTTTAAAGAGATTACTAACAATTGTTAAAATGAGCACTTTTCGATTCATCTGCTTAATTGTTACGTGACTGATCACTGAAAAAAAATCAACCATTTCAATAATTCACTTAAAAAAACATAGCATTTCTCAGCTGTCTTACTGAATGACTCGTGACAGATACATGCGTCATTTAAAAATCTACAGTTTTGAGACTACATTTGAGTATTTTAACATGGGGTGACATTGGTTGATACGTTGGAAGATTTGGAAAATAAAGCGAGAGAAAACAACTCTATTCCAAAAAAAACAGATTTTTTGTTGGTCATTTCCTTTTTTTTTCTGCCTTTCTGTAATATACGAAAAAACTAATTTAAATTTTTTTATTTCAAATTATTAGTTTGTTAACTAAGAACGTCAGCTCACTTTCCAAACACTAACATCTTGATAATATTTTAAGCTCTAAAACCATCTAAGGACAGAGAATCCTTCTATGTTTGGCCGCTGCCCTCTGGGTCGATCATGTGACGCGGCTGCTGCTCTCACCAGGAAGAAGCTGGCGCGTTCGGAGATGAGCTGGATCTCGGCGTCAGCGGGGAGAGAGAAGACGGCCACTCTGTTCTGTCCGTCGATGGCCACGACTCGACACAGGAAGCTGCACAAACACACACAGACACACAGTCATTAAGAGCTGTTGACATACTTCATAAAGCACCGACGGTAACAGTCAACTGTGAACCAGCTGAGTCCACACATCACTGCGAAAACACACAAACTTTTCACTGCAAGCCGGAACAAAGAGCGTTCTCTTTCACACCCTGAAAGGATGAACTGCTCATCATCTGTACAGTTGATCTCCTAAAGTCTTCTCGGGTTGATTTTTAAACAGTTATTTTGCATCATAGCCACACCTGTCTAATGTGAAAATGACAGGGATGTGAAATTAAGCCATAAACTGGCAACACCAATTTAGTTTTTTAATGGTCATGCAGTTTTAAATTGATTGTAAAAAGAAAATAATAATAAAAAAATATGACTGTGTTCAGCTTTTAAATGTGCAAGTATTATATTTCCGTTATAAATTGTTGAGTTGTAAGGTAGCAGGTGCCACAAAAAACTGGAATATCGCAAAATAATTTTGCTTTATTAACTTTACTCTTTGAGTATTTTCAACTAGTTCTCATTTTTTGAATGCTGCGTGCTGTTGTTCAATCTATTATGATATGAAAATTATGTCAAAAGATTATTTATATTTTTGTATCTTCCTCTAACTAGTTTTTTTTTGTTTTGATAACACATCAGATTTTCTGCAATACAATATTTAATCCAATTAAAACCTGCAGGTCTGGTTATTGTTTTTTTAGTGACCTCAGGAAGACTAGCAATCTTTAATAATAAAATCTAATCATTCAAAAAATTACTTCACATTACTAGCTGCAGTAATATTGATCAGCGGTGTGGAGAAAAAAAAAAGTTTTTTTTTTAACCATAGAGCAGAGGTGGTGGTACTACTGGCAAATCACTCATTTCTTTTTAAAATAAGATGGTTAATGTAACAACTATGGACATATCTTTTTGCTTTCTCCTCTCCAGATCTTTGCATTTGTTTAAGAGACCTGTGAATAATCAAATATAAGTGTAATCTAGAGAAAAAAATACTTTAAATACAGGAAAGTAAGCACAGAATCTGAGGAAAGATGTTGCTCGTACCTGTATTTGCAGTGCAGCAGGTTGACGCGGTGCTCGTGTGTTCGTGCTCCCGCCATGTTCACAGCGACAGAGAGAGTTTGTGGCAGTTCTTCCTCGCTGGAATATTCCACAACCAAAGCGTAGTCACCTGCAGACGTCAGACGGCCTCGCAGCTCGACGCTGATCTGCAGCAGAAATGGGAAAAAAAACTCTGCTTGTACTACAGTTTTGCACAGGTGAGCATCAAAAGTGGCTAAAACGACTTTCCAGCTTTCTTCTTCTGTACTTTTTGTATTTCTTAAAACCAACACACATACATGCACAAACATTTCCCCCCTTCCCCCTCTCTTACATCGTAGCCACTGCAGACGGCCATGTCAGGATGGCGTGGGGTGACCCTCTCTGTTGGGCAGGGGCGCGGCAGGTGGTTGTCATGGCGGCAGCTGGCATCATTACCGGAGATGGAGGGGAAGGAATCCAGAGACAGATACCTGTACTGCAGACAGCTAGACGGACACAGAGAGAGCAACAGACGGGTGACTTAAAATATAGCTGTAGTTCGTTCATTGTGTCCTCACAATGGTAGGAGTGTTGATTAAGAGAGAGGCGGATATCTGGACATATTTATTTGATTTTGGTTAAAGGAATAGTTCACCATTTTGGGAAACCTGCTCATTTGTTTTTTTTTTGACACGAGTGTGCTGAGAATCCATACGTCTCTCGTGTGTGTGTACGGTAAATATGAAGATAGAGCCAGCAGCTGGTCGGCTCAGCTTAGACTGAAAATGGGGAACAGCCAGCCAAAGGTAACATCATCCACACTACCAGCAGCTACCTAGCAAAGAATATTGCGTTTGTTTAATCTGTACAAGTCTATGAACTTATTTTTCGTTCCTTTTTTAAAAACAGGGGTTACGTGCTGGACTATTTCTTGGAAAAATCAGGAAGTCACAGCCAAGAAACAGTCGCTCACATAACACCCCATAAAGCCACGACCTTGTTTTACACTCGGACAGAGTCAGGCCAGTTGTTTCGCCCGTTTCCAGTGTTTGTGCTAAGCTAAGCTAAGCTCATATTAATTATACAGACACAGTGAGAGTGGCATCGATCATCTTATCTAACTCTCTGCAAGGGAGCAAATGAGTGCATTTACAAAAATGTCAAACTATTCCTTCAAGGATGAAGTTTAAAACCTGTTTTTACACGATGTGGAAAAAGTACAGCGTTCATTGCATATCAGAGCACTAATATGTGCCAAGTCAGTCAGTGATTTCTGTTCCTCCTTAATTGATTACTGGATGTAAGTGACAAATTGATGTGCTTATTTACTTCTGGTTGGCGTCGGGCACAGAGCTGTAGCTGCAGGGCTCAGTAACTCTGATCTGCAGGATGGGAGCTTCGTAGTAGGCACTGGGCAGCAGCACCAGGTAATCCTGGAGGAGAAACAGAGCATGGATACAATGTTACTGGGTATATGAACAACAAATACAAAGCACTTCAGAGCAAAAACTCACTTTGTCAACTTGCGCTGACATGGTTACGTCATTTGGTAATTGTTTTCGACAAAACCGGACAAATGCTACCTGCGCTAATGGCGACTTTGCTCTACCTGTTAGAGGCTAAAGTGTTTGTATAAGGGTATAAACAAAGGGATGTGTAGTCTGTGCGTGTTTGTGTCTCACCAGCAGGATTCCCTCGGCCTCTATAACCACAGTCCAGGTTCCCGGGTTCAGGACAAACGGCTCCACAAAGTTGTTCTGGGGAACGTTGACAAAAGTGGGCTCCACACTGGGAGCAAAGACGATCTGTTTGGACTGCTCCGAACCTAAGAAACACGCACACGCCAGAAATGTTTGATATTAAAACTTCAATTCAATCAAAGAATTGAGAATCAAGAGAATACTGTAGATACATTTGAAGGAACGAATTTGTGAAAATTGGGAAGAACATAAATTAACAACACTGAAAACATGTTTTAGAGACGAAGACTAAACAAAAAATTGAATGAAAATGTGATTGCAATGTAAGCAGGAGCCAGAAATGATGAATTGTGTTTTAAGATTTACTTCCAACAAAAAACACACACACACACACACACACAAACACACACACACACACACACACACACACTCACACTCACACTCACACTCTCACTCTCACTCTCACTCACTCACACTCACACACTGATACTCTCACGTGATTGGTGGACACCTACCTCTGCGGTTGACCTGATAGGCTGTTATTTTACCGTTGGAGGTGGCGCCCTCAGAGTTTACATATCTGAGGATGAAGCGAGTCAGATAGACGTCTGCCTCCCTCACATAAACCTGAAGCTTCACTGCAGTCTACAGGGACGGGTCGCAAAGGGATAAGTGGGAGAAAAAGGAAGTGTGGAGGGTAGAAGATATGAATCCTTAAAGTCTTAAATCCCTGAACTGATCTGTAGCCCTGAAGGTTAGAGGAGATGGAGCGGAGGCCGCCACCAACAGCAGTTCAAAGCCACCAACCACCACATACATCCCTCCATCATGTGACAGACAAGATACCTGGCAGGTATGAGTGACAGGAATACAGAAAGGAGGAGAAAGCAGATCCGCCCAGGAATTAGGCCTGTGTTCCAGTCAAAGTCATACAAATGTTTGTTTTTTCTCAGTTTGGAAGTCCAGGTCAGGAAACCTTCTGGGGAAACATCGATGCACATAAGATTTTCTTAGCATGATGTCAAATTTCTGACGCTGCAAAGACATTTAGCAGGAATTGCGCGTCTGCTAGCTATTTTGCGTAGAACAAACTGTTCTATAAGCGTTTCAAATGAGTATGTTTCCAGTGGGAATTCTGACATAATATCTAAATTTATGACGTATATCTTTGGAACACAGCTGAAATCCTGAGCCACGCATGGAAATCAAGAGGTGGGGAGGAGCAGCTTTCAAACCAGCATTTACTGCCCTGGAGTGAGGGACGGAGGGAATGAGAAAAGACAGAAGAAGAAGTTGAGAGGACATTCCTCTTGCTGGAACGAGGGCCAGACGGGGGAAAAGCCCCTCGCAGCACTCACAGTTACCACAGTAGTAGTTCCAGCCGTCCTCTATGACCGACAGCCTGCCCCGAACATCCGAACCCCCCCTGTTGGCGTAGCGCAGCACCACATGGAAGAGGTCTGGAGAGCTGACAGACACCGACACCAACACTTTGGACTGCCGAAGGACCAGCGAGCAAGGCAGCAGGGAAAAAGGGAGGAAACATTGGGGAGAAGATGAAGAGACGAGAAGGAGGTTTAGGGAGGAGGGACGGAGTAAAGACAGGATGGAGGGAGAGGAAGGGAGGAAGGAAAGGAAGGTGTTAAGTATTAGGAAGCAGGATGGTGGATAAAGGGAATAGGAGGGAGTGGGGGGGACAAGAGGAGAAGGGGAAGGGAAAGGAATGAAGTAAAATGGAGGGCAGGAAAGAATGGAGGAAATGGGAGATATTAAACAGAGGTATGGGTGATTAAAGGGGGGCAAAGAAAGATAGAAGTGTGGAAGAAAAGAGAGTAAAGTTTAGAGAATACATGAAGGAGGGAGGGAGGAGAATGAGAGAAAGAGAAACCAAGCCAAAAGCAAGTCTTTAATACCATCACCGCCAAAAGCAAACACTTTTACCCCAAATAAAACTAAACATATTTGTCTTTGGATTTCCACTTTTCAGCACAAACAACCATAGAAGCAAGGAAGCAGTTAACCTCTGAAAATATCTTTCCCGACATCATTACCAGACGGGCAAAACTAATCAAAAAGCTTGAACTTTAGACTGGGAATACAAGTTTAACATGCATGTTATACTACTGCACCCACAGGGGAGTAAATAAACGTTCAGTTATAAAACATGTTCAACGCCCAAGTGCTTTGGAAGTATATGTGCTGAGAAATAATTCCGCCAAAGAGAAATATCCCTTTAAATGTCCACTCAACATTCATCCATGGAGCAAGCCGCCTCTCTCATGCAGGAGGAGCGTTAACGACGGGCCACAGTCACAAACAATTACAATACACATAGAATTCATTTTAAAAAAAGCACAAATAAAAATCCATTTTATATATATTTTACTGTAGTTTATGTATTAGAAAAAAACAAATCTGTGAGATTACAAGAAATATGATGATCTGGAAGTATTGGAGTCTATAAATGTATTATCAATACTACATTAATTATAAACACTAGTAATAGTTTATTTCAAGCCAAATACAGTTTCTCATTTCCATGAAAAAAGAAAAATGCTGCATCTCTATCTTTACTCCTTCGGTGCGAGATATTGTAATGCCTTACCAAAATCATTATTGTATGGACCGATGGTAAAGGTCAAAGGTGACGTTCCTACCTGGATCGGGGACATCTGAGCGTAACCTCTCCAGCTGAAGTCCGGGAACTCCAGAGGGTTGTAGCCGAATCTCACCGGTCGGCCATCCAGCACGGTTCCCTCCTCGATCTCAAACTTCAGATGATGAAGGTCTGGGAAGTAATGATCTGGACGAGGTCTGCAGGGACAGTAAGATCCATTTAGAAAGCAAAAAGTAAAAGCTCATGTAGTAACAAGCGTGATGGTCTGAGAAAGAGAGGTCTCCAGGAGGGTTTTTATTTATGTGCTGATAATTGTTAAGATATCTTAAGAGCCACAAAAACAGCTAGGGCACTTCTTTAAAAAGAAAAATAATAATTTATCCAAAAAAAGAACTGTATGTACTTTCTGAATCATTATTTACCCATGAGCAGAAAGTGAGATTAAAAAAACGTGTTTATCATCTGGTAAACCCAAAACATTTAGGGATGGAAGGATACTCGAGGAGCAGCATCTTGTTTCGTGATGAGGCAACTGGAACTATGGGAAATGTAGTCATTATTTTGCGAATCACTGTGAAACGTGGAAAAAAGAAGGCCGCACATCATCCTGAGCGCAGTGTCATTGTTAACTGCAATTAAACCTGATACCCAATATAATTATATGTCAATGTTTAGCCGCTGTTAAACTCACAGGTTACACTTCGGCCCCTCCACGTTGGGTCTGCAACGACAGCGGCCGTTCCTCTCTCCACAAGACTGACCTGCCGAACCTCCGATGTCACACTGGCAACCTAAAGGCACGACACACAAACGTGAACGCAAGGCGGCAGCATCACAGCGCTGAAGCTTTTGTTTTTAAGGGAAAACCCAACGATTCAAAAGTGTTGCGGAGCGCTCACCCTGGCAGCCGAAGTAATTGTGTTCCTGCAGGTTGTAGTAGCCATCTTTACAGGTGGAGCAGGTTCCACTGCAGGCGTTGGGCTTACAGTGACACTGACCAGTTTCCTGTGGAAAGACAAGAACATATTATTACTGTTAGCGTGGAAGCACAACAGGAAGCATGGAGACTGATCTTACAGGGCTTTTATTAAGAAAATGGCCAGTATCAATCGTCATATTGTCGAGTTGACAATGGAAAAAAGGAGAAAACTAAATAATCAAAGTTCAATACAAACATGTGTAACACTTGATTTGATATTCACACAAAGAAAAAGGACTTAATGACCTATTTAATATCACCTACAAAGTATGCAAAGTGGCAGGTTTCTGCTTGAACTCATCATTGTTGATTTGCACAATGTATTGCCTCACTTTCACTATGCGATTCCGTTTGCCATCAGGTACGAAAAATCCGGGAAAAATGCAGGTTCAATTTACGGCTCAAAGCCGTGGAAAACTAAACGCAGTTTGTCCTGTAAAGTGATGCCAACTTTTTAAAAATGAAAGTAGCTAGATCAAGCTCCAAAAGTCGCCAGATGATGTCCTCCAACATGACGTAGATTAAATGTTGAAATACGGACGGAAAGTTTATTTCAGAGGAGTTCAATTTGCTCACCTGTGCACACTCTGCAACTCCGCTGACGGTACCTGCAATGTTGCACTCACAGTCTGCAGGAGAAACAGGCACAGACTTTAGTTATTTTATGAGCTCTATTTAATGCAGTCAAACTAGTGAAACTTATGTGTGTGTGTGTGTGTGTGTGTGTGTGTGTGTATGTGTGTGTATGTGTGTGTGTGTGTTTGTAGTATCTCTTACTGGTGCATCCATCAGCTGTGTCAGGGGAGAGGTTCCAGTACAGAGCTTTACATTGGTCACAGGCCGGGCCCTCCACATGACGACGGCACTCACATTGGCCCTAAGAGGATAATTGACCGGAAAAAAAAACAAATAAGTCTGTTTTAACAGTCAAAAATGGAATTTAAAAGCAAACAGGAAATATTCATAAATACCACGACTCACAACTGTGTCACTGGATGTATGTGCAACATTTACAGATAAAATACAATGATGTTTGGTTAACAAATCTAACATTCACACTTACTCACATGCCAGGATGTAACAGAAAAGGAAGGAAACATTATGAAGTTTTAAAAATAAATAAAGATTTTTATTTTGAACACATAAAAAAGAAATAGAAAAAGAAAAAAAACAACTCTTTAAATAATAACTCTAAATAAACAACATAATTTAAATAAAATTAAATAAAAAGTATTTCATGTCCAAAACGGAGTAGAAATAAGTGAATACTTACCAAGTCCTTTATTTTATTAATTAACTTAATGTTAAACAAAAATATTCAACTTTGATGTAAGTAACATTAATATAATATATGTACGTATATATACACATAATATATATATATATATATATATATTATATATATATATATAATATATATATATATA
>CALSCE010000016.1:3465737-3498903 GCA_943593645.1 Bovichtus variegatus | reverse complement strand
CACACACACACACACACACACACACACACACACACACACACACACACTAATGCAGTACACACACATTGACACATATTATTAAATGAATCACATACTGCCCACTTCCTCCTCTCATGAGACACCTACACTTATCCGGAAACTCTCTCTCACACACACACACTCACACTCACACACACACACACACACACTCACATGCATTAAAACAAGCTCCATCTTGTTGTTCTGCTTCAACAATAAAAACTAAATAAAGGACGGGAACTTAGTTCTTGGTAATCAGAAAAACGCCGTCTTCCTTTCCACCTGTTTGTCTCCAATAAAACATGCGGAGAAGAATGACACTTTCATCCACTACTTCCCATCATCCTTCTTTGTCACTTATTAGCTCCTCATTTCTCCTCGGCCTGTTCCTGCACCTTTGCTCCTCCTCTGTGATTAAACCAAATGAATAAATTCTTGCTATGATTTTCAATTACTTGGCGTGGAGTGATGATTAAGAAGGAAATACAGCACGACATTAAAAAGAACGAACAATCGTGTGTTGACTGCGTTGATCATAAATTCATTATTCATCGAGAAAAAAAGCGCCAAAAATTCTTAACTTCCAGCTTCCCAGCTGTGAGGATTTACTGCTTTTGTTTGTTGTCTAAATTGTCTAAAACTTTTATATTAGTTTTTTTTTTTCACGACTGGATGACAACGTTTGCTTGAATCTTGAATCCACTTCACGTGATGCTGTTCTCAGCCTTGTCCATTAATAAGATACGAAGTTATTCATCCGATAAAAAGTGGAAGGAGTGCAGATATAAAAGATAACAATAAAGGTGCAAATCCAAAGTATATATATACAAGAACAGTGTCATACATCAGGACCCCTCGTTGTGCATTGCTGCTCATATACTAGACACTTCTGACAGCCGCTTGAAGACCTTAACAACATGTCGCAATGACCTTTTGTGCTGCCAGCGAATCCAAATGTCCACACGGCTTCAGCGAAGTGAAGTGAAGTGTTATGCGTGTTCATTTCGTCCTATTGGTTTCACTTTATTTTGTTAAGATCCGCGTTCGTCATGTTCCTCCACCTTCAGTTTGAGACTCGACGCTCAATTAGTTTGGATGCAGTTAAATGACTATTGGCTTTTATCCTATTGGAGAACAATATTCCACTGACAGAGAGAGATATTATAATTCATTTCAGACCCTTCATAAGCTCTGGCTTGAGATTTAACACTATTAGCTTGCATTTGAGTCTTGGTTGTTTCTCCGGTAGCGAAAGCCGTGTATTTATTTTCGGAAGATGTTGCAGATTACTGCTTCAAAATGCTTCTTCGTTTCAGTCCTTTTCATTTTTTTCCAGATTGAAATGTGATGTTTTACACTCAGCCGGCTCACGTGTTGTGACAAAACCTCCCGTCTCATGTGTTTTGTACGGCTCGGCATGTATGTGGACCTGAGCAAGACAGACAGCAGTGGCACAGAACGAAACCACAGCCGAGAATAACTGAAACCCTATTTGCTTCAGATCAGAGCCACAGCTCAGGGATATGAATTTTGTAATGTGCATTTTGCAGCGTGTGTGTGTGTGTGTGTGTGTGTGTGTGTACACAGTAGGTGTCTGCTGAATCAGGTAGACACGTCGGAGTGACTTTCATAAGATAAATCATTTTAATGACCTGCTGTGGTTACTAAGACCTCCTCTCTCTCACACGCACACACACAAACAAAAACGAAAGAATCCAGTCAAAAACAATGTTGGTTTGCCACTAGTCTGTGAGTCATGACTGAAGTCTGATTCCCTGATTGTGTGTCTGTGATATTCATTGATCCTTTGAAGGTATAAAAGTATAAATGTGCATCTTACTTGTAGGGGTCGTTGGGCTCCTTGGCGTTGCAGGCCTCAGCGTGTCCGTTACACACACAGCGTCCTCCAATACTGATGTCTTTGATACTGTAGTAATACTGTAAAACAATACACACATGAGTTATTATCATCGCTATATTGCCATGCATAATGTTTTAGATAAAGGAACAGTGCGACGGGAAGGGGGCTTAAAGAGACAGGCAGAGAGTGAATACAGGCATATTCAGACAGACAGTATTAGAAAAGTACAGAGTTTTTTTTTTAACATTAAAGCATGTAGACCTGTTCAAGTAGAAAGTAAATTATCATAAATTAGCTCCTTTAATCCTTTGAAGAGATCCAGGTTGTTTGTTTTAACGGACAGACACGATTAAAGTTTTTCCCCAAAGTGTTAAACTATTCCTTTAAAAAGGTAAACTATGGGGTTTTTGACCTTGAGTAGCCTATGGAGCGGTTATTCTACGAGTGGATCCGCTTTTTATTTAAACTTTCAAGAGAAATCTGCTTTGCATCTGTTTGTTTACAAGAAAAATCCACACGGTGCCTTTAAGGTTCGTAGCAATTGGAAAGGCTAAAAACAAGTTTGATATCTATTCGGACAGAAATAAGACACATTTTTCAATCTCGACTCATCTCTTTAAGATATCTCTAATCGAATCAGTCCAACTTCATCGCATTGTCTCACCCTGCGGGTGACAGTGGGGTCACGGAGCGCCTTGCCCATCAGGTGTCCCAGCAGCGTGTTGGTTCTCAGGAAGCGAAGCCTGATGTTGGTGGCCTTGGTGAAGTCCTTCAGCACTGGTGAGTAAGAGAAGTTCATGGCCCCGGGCCGACCGTTCACCAAGGACACCACGATCTGGGAGGAGGACAGAGACTGGTTATCAGCTAACCAGCAAGTGCTGAAACATCAACATTGCAGCCTGGGAAAGTCCAGCAAACAGCAGAGGGATGATGTCAAACAAATCAAACAAAAACATATTCACAATATGATTTCATGGCACCAAGATAAAGTGTGTTTGTGATTCTATATTGAATGATAATACTGCAGGATTGTTTTTCCTGACGAGTACATAATGTGTTTATAACATGTTTTGTTTAATTCAGTGAGTGTTTTATGTTTATGTACAACTTTAGGGTGACTGTATAAAATTGCCCTTTTGGCACATTTATAGTAATGTTGAATAAAATGTTTTAAAGAATATTATATAAATAAAAATATTTCTGAAAACAGCTTAGGAGACTCTTTTGAATGGACATGTTGAAGATATTGATACACAAAAACTATCAATATCAATCAAAGATTACAAAAATAATCATCATTTACATTTGTTTTATTCATCTACTAATATTTTTTCTTCTTCTACCCTATTAATCTATTAATATAAAGTAATACTTTTCAATTTATAAAATACAAAAAATAGTTTCCAGTCGAAAACGTGAAGATATTCAGCCACAGAAGAAGCCCATCCTTTCGTTGGAGTAGTTGGAAGTAAGTTGTTGTAAGTTGAGAATGTTCGCATTATTAATCTCTTATCAAATCAGTCATTTTTTATTACATTTTTTCAAAGAAGTTATTTTTCTGCCGATCAACTAATAGATTGACAGACTAATAGTTCGCACACTCACCTCTCCATTTTCCAGCGGGACTATACGGGAGTATTCAGTCGTGCAGACGACGTCATTATCATTGCTGATCCTCTCGATGGTCTGCTGTCCAAAACGCTCAATGCAGTCTCTCTTGGAGGCTACACACACACACACACACACACACACACACACACACAAGAGAGAGAGAGGGGGGGGGGGGGGGGGGGGGGGGAGGGAGAGAGAGAGAGACACAGAGAGAGAGAGAGGGGGGAAAGAGAAAGAGAGAAAGGGAGACAGAGAGAGGGGGGGAGAGAGAGAGGGAGAGAGACACACACAGAGAGAGAGAGAGAGAGAGAGAGAGAGACAAAGAGAGAAAGAGAAAGAGAGAGAGAGAGGGGGGGGGGAGAGAAAAGAAGAGCTTCTCATCAGTATCCACGTATTTGCAGACGTGTGAACTTCCCCTCGTGTTAAACGTGAGGAGTGTGAACCATCTTGTGGCATCTTAATGATGCGTCTCAGTGTGATAGTTAGAGGAGGGTCTCGGCTTGTTGGAGGTCTATATTTTGCGTAACAGACGTCCTTAAATATACCTCAACACAGCCTCACAAAAGCTGGAATGCACCGTCTTCAGCTTCCACTGACTACACTAACTCTGTACAACTCTCTTTAAGCCAAACCTCCCGGAAACCTACATCTGATCTAATTCAATATAAATCCAGAGACAACAGATTTAAGAATATATTTGTATTAATGAATGAATCATTTATGATAGAAAAAACAAAGATATCCAATTTACAGATATAAAAACAGCAAATCCTCCCTTTTATGAAGCGAAGGGTCTGACAAATGATTAATCATCATATAGCTCATAGAAATTTGGCATTTTTTCCTTTAAAAATGTCTAACTTTTAACGCATTATCAAAATTGTTGTTGATTTGTTTTCTGTTAACCAGCTAATTGGTCCAAACGATTAATTAACCTCTTAAGGTACTACAATCATTCCATATTCAGCCACTTTAACAAAACATCATCACTCTGAAGTCCAAAACATTTGATTGAATCTCAAGGAAAAGTCATTCCACTTCATCTCATTTCATTTCCTCTCATCACACCAAACGCTGGTCGGATGATCAGAGAAACCGTCCTCTGCCTTTCAGGAATAATCAAACTGTAAGAGTGTGTGTGACAGTTTGAGACTTCAGCTTGTATAAGTCACATTGTTTCTTCATGAAAACACGGCGTACATTCCTGGAATAGTTTCACTTTATCTCTGATGTGTCCTTGACACAGAAGAAGAGCGTAAGACCACGAAAACAAGACACAGAAGAGGAGGGAAGGGGAGGGGGATTTTATATTGTCAAGATGTGTCATCCACCCTTATTGGAGTGTGTGCGTGCGTGCGTGTGTGTGTGCGTGCGTGCGTGTGTGTGTGTGCGTGTGTGTACAGATAACAGCTGCAGCAGTTCAAACTAAAACTGTCCAATAGCTCTGAGATTTACAGCTTTGAGGCCAACACTAATTTACTCTGCACTATTCACTGTACCACACACACACACACACACACACAGATTTTCCTGCCGTCCCTCTGACTGTGAGAGTCCGTAGATTAACATCAGCTTTTTTTTTTTTTTACATTTCAAAAGAGTTAAGCTGCCTCTGTGAAAAGCAGCTCGACAGCAGGGATGAATTAATCAGAATTTTATTAAAATCGTAAAATGGACTAAAGATAATATCAAAGTTGCAGGAGTCGCAATATTTGTTAAAGGCAAAATATGTGTGAAAATACGAATACATTATGTATTGTGGTGTAGAGATGCAACGATTAGTCGACTTATCGATTAGTCAAACTATCTACATAATCGATGAAGCATTTAGAGGACTTCTTCATGCAAAAATGGCAGAAAATGCTGTTTTCAGCCTCTTGAATATGGAGATTTCCTGCTTTTCTCTGTTTTATATCATATTAAAATGAATAAATAAATAATAAATCATCACCTAGGAGCTTAAGAAACTGGGATGGACATTTTAAACTATTTTCTGACGTTTTATAGACAAAAGGATTAATCTAGAAAATAATTGGCAGATTAATCGATAATGAAAATAATTGTTATTTGCAGCCCGATTGTGGTACAAATCCTATTCTACTGACCTAAAAAAATCACATCATGTTGATATGTTTTTCAATGAAAATTAGTATTGTGATGTCATTCCCATCAATATTGTGAATAATACCGCAATATCTGTCAAAATAACTGCAATAGATTGTTTTGCTTTTTTAGCCCTACTCTACAGTCATCATGTGATTCTATAAAGTGCATCTAGTTTATTCAAACTGGTCAAGATCAGTTTTCTAGCAAATTTATCAAAAAGTACTTTTCTTATTAAGCTGAATTTTAAGAAGTTAAAAGGAAAATGTTCTCAGCAGGCGGGAGGTGATCTCACACTCGATCCTGTTCTGGCACCAGAGGACCAATTTGTAAGCTGGCTCTGACTCATACAGGGCGACTAAATGCGCCTGGACTTCGGGGGCGCATACTTGGGCTGAAAATCTGCTCCAATTAGCCGCATTCAGGTCAGCTGTCAATGGCCAGTGTCTGTCAACGGCTCATCGTTTGTCATAAGTGCGGGAACCAGGCGTTTGGGAAGCTTCTGGGCCAAGAATGTTTGGATACCTGGGAACATTTTTAAATTCCAGAGCAAACTATAGGACATCTCCAAGCAGCGCAAAGTAAAGCTGGCGACAGGAATAAAAAAAAAAAAAAAAGTGGACATTTTTCAACTGGTCAATGCGATGACTGCTTTTGGGCTGCAGAGTTTGGCTTTGAACCTCGAGCAGAGGGAATTTCAGGATCTAAAAACAATTTGCAGGCTCCTTGATGTGGTTTGGACAGCACTAAACTAACAGTGAGTTCGCGACAGACGCGACTACACTGGTACATAACATGCATGCAGTAATGTATTCACCAGGAAATCTGAGAACAAGCTGTGGTGTCAACTTAAAAGTAAAGTTTACCGACATTATCTTCTTCATTTCAGGTTAAAAAGGTGTGAACTTTCAAGATTTCATTTCTCTGCAATCTCTGACACCTTGAGCAGCTTATAATAATGTTAATTTACATACAAAGACACAGACACACACACAGACACACACACACACACACACACACACTCTGCATCTTTCCCTTCTACATCAGGCTGCGACCTGTTGGCAGACATGCCTGGAATTCCCCTGCAGCCCACCTGGACTGACAGCTATCACAGCCAATCAGCTTGCAGCTCCATGATGTAATGACCTGCCCAGCAAACCAACCAACCAATCAGCCGCCTGCCCTCGAGGCTGCTGTTTAAAGCTGAGATTAGAGAGAGAATTAAGCCGAACCCCGGGGCAGTTTAGGCAAGCATGAAGTGATGCTGATGGAATTCGACTCGGTTTGATCCTAATGACCAAACTCCGGGAGTCACACGTATGCGTGTACGCATTGTACAGGTGAATATACATGTGTATGTGTGTTTCTACTCACAGGCGAAGTACTGCCAGGGTTGGTAGGTCTGCCCAGAGTCGACGGATCTCTCCAGAACCCAAAGGTCCGGACGGGGAGAGTTAGCGAACTTAATCAACACGTAGGCCACATGGAAAAGCTGCAGAGACACAGAGAAGAATTCACATTATTTACATATTCAAAACTTTTGGGTTGTTTCTGAACATTTCTGCGCACGGTAGCAGAGAAAGAGGGGAAATTATTTATAACTGCAGATTAAAAAGGGCCTCATCCCACACCCATCAACAGCACAAATGTATTCATATTTATAAAACTTTGAGTATTTGAGTGTGTCATCAATATAGGGCTGCAACTAACGATCGTGTTCCTTATTTAATAATCTGCAGATTAACTTCTTGATGTTTCTTTTAATTTAGATGAAGCCTAAAATGATACACTATAATTGTTTGTTTTATGCAACCAGCGGTGCAAAAAAAACAAAAACACTTTAACTTTACTATAATAAAACAAGAAGAAAAGTAGTAAATCTTCACACTGAGAAGTTGGACGAAGCAAATGTGTGGTATTTTGCATGAAAAGCAACTCAAACAAGTTCAGTAATCATGAATCAAATAGGGCAGGTCATATTTTTTGTCAACTGACTAATAAATTAATCAACTAATAGTTGTATCTCTACATCAATAATGACATCAATGGAGCCTCTCTCTACTTCTTTATCCAAGCATTCATGTGAGATGAGACTCTCATATCAGCTTATTAGACCTTATTAAAGAATACATCTCACAACTGTGCTGTAATTATATAAAATAGTACGAGGAAGTACGTTTAAGGATTGAAATGTGGCGTTTAAAGTCATTTAATGTTGCATTTAGAGAAGATAAACAAAAAGCCGAGAGACGGAGAAAATAAAAAGGAAGGATAAAGAAAAAGTTGGATTGGAAGCTACGGAAAAGGAAATGGTTAAAAGGAGTAAATGTAAAAAGGGGCAAAGAGAAAAGAAATCAAATGGTAGGAAAGAAAAGAAAGTAATACAAAAGTAAAAAAGGATATGAAAGGAAAAGAAAGGAAGAAAACAATAAGAAATGAAACTAAAAGATGAAAAAAAAATGAAGAAAAGGAAAAACAGGAGGTAAACGGGTAAAAAAGAAAAGACAGGAAAAGAAAAGACGGGATAGGAAATGAAAGGAAATGAAAGGAAATGAAGGGGGAAAAGGAATGTAAAAGGGGTAAAGAGAAAACAACACGAGCTAATCAAAATCAATTGTGGTGAAAAAGGGAGAGGCGAGCGTCCAGCTTCTAATAAAACCAGCCGGCCACCTCGGAGCCCTGAGCGGTTGAGCGGTGAAAGTGCTCGCCTCCGGAGAGACGCCACGTCAGACCCAACTACAGCACGTCTGATCTGTAATGTCGTCTTGCATACGATTATCGAAAAGCTGATTCCTGTCAGTAATGAGCACCAGATGCCCCTCCGTCACACTCTCAGGTTTCGGCGCGGCTCTGCGGCTGCCTCTTCCCTTTCACTTGTCATCCCTCATTCATTTCCTGAAGGGCCCTGAAGCTGGTTAGACGGCGATGACAAACTGCTCTCGTGGGTGCAGAGAAGTTCAGCTGTGCCGCTTTGCCTGTCGGACCTTGAAATCGCTCCCCAGTTGAAACGGAACGCACTGAAATAACACAGTGACGCACGTAACAATATCAGAACCAATCACAATCACCTTCATTTGGTCCAATCAGAGCTCCTTTTTGATTGAGTTAAAGTTTATATTAATCTGCGATAAAATTGCAATTATTCACAGTTGTCTCTCTTGGGTTGTGTGCTTGTTTGTCTAGTCTTGAGTCAGCATGTGAGGCCAAAATATGATCCCATGAAACCTCCTCATTATTCAGAGAGTAATATCGAAAAAAAGCAACTAGAAAAAATACGGGTAAAAAAAATATGTTTTAATGTTTAATATTAATGTCCAAAAGTTCATAACGTTATCATTTTAACCTATTAGGCATTTGTGTGAAAGTGTCATAATAAGCATATGAATTCTTGAGTTATGGTCCAAAATGCGTTTTGTGAGCGCACAGCGACCTTGACCTTTGACCACCAAAGACTAATCTAAATATGGAAGAAAATCTTATCGGTCCAAGTGGACATTTGCGCAAAAGTCCAAGAAATTCCCTCCAGACGTTCGTGAGAGATCGCGTTCACGAGAATGGGACGGACGTGAGGTCACAGTGACCTTGACCTTTGACCACCAAAGTCTAATCAGTTCCTCCACCGGCACGGAGGCATGACGATCACAGCTGTTTTTCTCAGATTTGTAAGATTTAGAGCAAACCCCCGTAACTTGCAACCTCCTTCGAGTCCGCGCCACAGACTTTTGTTACATGCTGTTCCCCATTCACCGTCTCTCTATCCCTTCAATTCCTGACAAATAAAAAGAAAAAAGCCCCCCCAAAAACATACTTAATCTTGAATCACAGAGGTACAGATGTATCGCTTTTTCAGCACATACTGCAGAGTGTGACGCGTCACATGACAGCGTGACATTCGACCCAAAGCGAGGAAGCAGCGAGACGAGAGACATCTCAGGCTTTTGTGAAGCAGAGCTTTTACACCAGGGATTTTGTGGAAAATTAGCTTTCTAGGGAGGCTTTCTTTGTCTCTTAATTTGAGAGTTGACAGCTGTATAGAGGGGGTGGGGGGGGGGGGGGTGTTTTTGTGTCTCAACCATGAAGCAGCTTTTTAAACTTTTAAGATTTCAGACAAGTGGTACATTTCTGTGAAGACAACGTCCACTGGAGGTTTTTTGCCTTATATTTTTCTCCTTTCAATTACTTTTTATGGGGTTTTTTTCAGTCTTAAAAAGGTCCTATTTTATATACTGTGTGTACACATATATGACGCCACAGTTTCGAGGTGATGTGAACATTAGTCTTTTGTCCACACGGAGAGTCAGCCCAAGGACAAAAATGTGGGCAAATTTGACGGAAAATATAATTTGAGTTTAAATCATTTGTCTTTTTGTTCACGTTAGAACAAGTTCAACATTTAGCTGGTCTTTGTTTCACCACTGCATCACAAAACTCTCTCTCTCTCTCACACACACACACACACACACACACACACACACACACACACACACACAAAGACCTGCAAAAGCTAGTACTACTCCATCACTGTGGAATGCCCAAAGTGTGTGTTTCAGGCTGATGAATGAGAGAGTTGGATGGCGCGATGGAGGAGGGGGACATGTCATTTTTTCTCATATGACAAAAGAAAAAACTCAAGTTCATCCATCTCTATCTGTCCAAACATTCATACTCTAAAAGACGAGGACAACTGAGAACTTTGTCAGCACTGCAACTTTCAAAACTGCCATTTCCGGCATAATTTACATCATTTCTCAAAGAGGAAAACAGAGGAGAAATTTGCATTTCATTCTTCCACGCTTACATTTGTTTCTGTGAGTACAATGAAAATATCCAGAAAAATCTGTCAGCGTGTACAGAATCTCACAACTCACAAAATAAAGCAGTCGTGAGAGACTTTTATATGCACTTGGTTATAGAGGATTGTCCCTTTAAAGTTTTGACTTCAAACACAAACAATACTGTGTATGTAAGCATATATATATATATATATATATGTGTGTGTGTGTGTGTGTGTGTCTAAAGGAGATCCAAAAGGACAGGAAACAGAAAGCGATGCCTCTACAGGTCCCTCAGGGCCAAAGACATTGAAAGAAAAATCCAGAAGCATTCCTCTGATTGCAGGGTTAAAGTTTGACCGGCTCAGGGAGCACCTGAGGGTCAGAGCAGATCCTTTGAACCAAAGACGTTATAACTGAAAACACACGAGTGAGCACGCAGTGAAATCTGGTGATCTTCAGAGCTGTACGACTAACATCATCCAGAAGACAGCATCTCACTTTTCTCACTCGCCATTGTATCCTGTTTTTAAAACCACCTCCAACTTTATGGCAACAATCCACTTTACCAAAATTTACACTTGCGGGATTGTCCCCAAACTTTTCCCTACATCTAATATTTCGTCCACCTGTTTACACCTAGTTTAAAAGTCCCACACGCTCAAAACAAGACTGATACGTGAAGCTGCTTTTCATCTACATCGTCGACAAATCGGGAAAAAGATATTTAATTTATTTATATAGTCTATCATTTTTGATGATGCTACGAATACACAACTCTAAATGTACGTCTAAGAATGTATTGGAAATGTATTATGGAACGGCAAAAAAAAAAAAAAAGAAAGAGATTGTGAATTTAATAATCATATGAATTAGGCCAACAACGATTAGTCGATTGATAGCCTATGCACCTATAGCCACATTTATGATTGTAGTATTGTGATTTAGAATGTATGGTAAAACACAAGACGAGTCTGAACTGGTGAAAACTGGCCTCAAAAAACAGAACAAAATGCAAATTAAAGCACTGCATTACTCTCCGTCTCTCTCTCTCCTGCTCTGTCTGTCTCCAGGAATCAGTGGGAGTCAGTCTGTTGCCAGGTCAAAACACACACACAGACACAGAGACACACACAGACAGACACACACTCTCACACACACAGACGCTCAACAAAAGGTTTTGCTGACTCCCTTTTTCTGCAACACACACACAACCCTTCACAGGATTTATGGATTAGTGGCGGCCTCCCTGAATTGCCTGTCAATCCTATCAATCAGACTGTTGTTACCGTGGTAACCTGCAGCCAGCAACAGGTTGAACTAGGGGGAGAGAAACTGATGGAGACAATAAGAAAAAATATAGGGAGAAAACTAAACATTTATGGAAACAACGGGGTTTTTTTTTTTGGATAGCAATAAAAAAAAAATAATAATTTATTTATTTTTTTAAATCAAGAAGAAACTTTTAGTGCTTTTAATGCTCTTTAATTAAAGTCATGCAGCTTCACTCTGTGACAGCACCATCTTTACAACTCATCAAAAGACGTCTCAAAAAACCACTTTGTCTCATATAAACAGGCGGGCATGGTACTAAAAGTGCACTTAGTAAGCCAACAAAAGCCAGAAGCATCACTTCATCATGTAAGCTTGCAAGGACAGGGATCACAAACAACCGTCCTTAAAAACAATACGTGCAGATGAGGAGATAATCAGAGGGGCCTGAAGCGGAGCGACCCGGGGTCTGTCGTCTGTTCTGTATCGTTTACTGTATTACGTACATGCGGCTGCCTATACATCCACAAACCACAGACAGCAGCATTAACAAGGTTTAATGGAGAACTGATGATGCACACGAATGGCAAATACAAAAAGGAGTCATGACGTTTGCCTTAGTCCTTTATTGTGTTTGTCTCCACTTTAATGTGTCCAGCACTGAACTACATCTGAAACAGGAACGAGAATCATTTAATCTGCGGATTATTTTCTCAATTAACTCAAACCCCAAGTAGCTTTTGTAAGAAAGTAGAATTCAGTTATAGCTCACCGTCTCATGTGACTAAAAGATCTGTTAAGCAGGGACCCCGGACACCTCATATAAGTTGCCTACTACTACTCCATTCAACCTGACACACCTTCCCTAGTAAAAGTGACTTTTTTTGTTATTGTCTGTAGTCAATAAGTATAAGAAACATTCAAACGTAAATCAGGAATATTAACTCCCACTAAAGTTACTGTTTGAATGCATACATATACTTTTACGATATGTCTGAGGAATGCAAGTGCGTGTGCGTGTGTGTGTGTGTGTGTGTGTGTGTCTGGCCCCTGGCTTGTTTAATAATTGTACACATTCCTCGGTGGCACCACATTCCCGGTGTGTCAGGTAACCATGGAGATAAGAAGGGAGACACACAATAAAAGGACAGAGGGACGGAGGGAGTGACGAAGGAGGGAGGAGGGAGAGGCTTCAACGTGTACGGAGAGAGCGATAGCAGGGGACACATCAAGTTTAAATGTCACCTGTTGAGGCAAAGTCTAAGCATTGCTCATCCTTTCACAACCTTCGATGGAAAAAATGCTGTGGCTGAACCAAGGTACACAATTTTGTGTACATATATATATATTTACATATATTCTTTTTATTGATTTCCAAAATGTTCGTCTGAAAATCTCACATCGAATCAACTGGTCTCTGTTGAGCGGCTGCAAAGATCGAAATGGATTCTGAAAGTTATCAGAGCACAAACATCCAATCTGAAAGTAGTATGATTACTGAAATAAATGTAATAAATGTAATAAATCATAACTCTATGGCGGACAAAACACCTGAGGGACGGGATGGATGATAGGAAAAAGACAGAAAGAGTCAGAGAGGAAACATACTCAAATGAACTCCGGAATAGGACATTGTGTGTGTGTGTGTGTGCGTGTGTGTGCGTGTGTGTGTGTGTAGACTGGACAGCATCACAGATTGTGACAGACAGATAGCCAAGAAAAGAAGGTTAGACAGCCAAACAGTCAAAGACAGTTCCTGGAGCCCAAAGTGATGAAATTCCAAAAAGCATTCCTGGTATTTAAGAAGCTAAAACTAGCAAAATGTTGATATTTTAAGTTAAGTTAAATTAACTAATTTTCCGAATTGCCCAAAGCCTTTTCAGTCGGTCAACAAAGACTAAAACTTTACTCCTAACTTGACACTAATTTCAGTACCAATTCACTCTAAATGGACTGTACATGGGCTGGAATCAATCCACACTTTGATTTCAAAGTTTAAGTCCCTGGAGGAAAGGCTCTTTAATCACAGCTCACACACACACACACACACACACACACACACATACAGGTTCTGACATCACACCGCACCAACAGATGTTCTGGTGTGTGTGTGTGCGTGCGTGGCGACGCGTGTGAGATATTTCTTTGCAGTAAACCAGGCGGATGGGCAGATTATTCCGGCGTCTTGTGGGCGTCAAGAGAGAGACGGAGTGTGTGTGCATGTGTGTGTGTGTGTGTGTGGTTGATAAGAGACACGGCCCGAAGGAAACATGGACAGAGTTGTGAAGGAGAATCGGAGCCGCAGCTGCATCTGTCAGTATGTGGAAGAGATTTACAGTATAATTCCGTAGTCATAAGTGTTTCTGCTTGTTTCCTACATCCTCTCACTGCTTCGTTCAGAAAACAGTGATTCTTTTTTATGAAGCATGACGACATACACATGTACCACGGGTCATGTTTATCTTTTTTTTAGATGATCAACCTGGAATCTGATTTAAAAAATGTATTCACTGATTAATTGATTGATATTCCATCGACATTCTTTTAGTCAAAGTTATTTTCAAGCAAAAATGACAAATATTCCAGCTTCCAGCTTGTTAAACGTAAGAAATTGCTGCTTTTGTGTGTGTTTTATATCAAGCTACATTCGTCTTTTGGGGGGGTTTTGTACAGCTGGTTGGACAAGACGAGCGACTTGAAAGTGTGTCCTTGGGTTGTGGGAATTGCAAAGATAAAGAAGATGTAAAATTTAAAAAAAACGCCGACACATTAATCTTTCCTTTCATTCCGCTTTCCACTGAATCTTCTTTCTATCTGTCAGTCAATCTGTCCCACCTCGTCTCTGCAGACAGGTCCAGTGGTGCCAGACTGAGGAGCAGCTGCTGTAATCTCACACTCACACACACACACACACACACACACACACACACACACACGATCCGAGCAGAAAGAAGTAAAAAGTTGATTCACTTCTTACAGTGTGTGTGTGTGTGTGTGTGTGTGTTTCGAACTTGCACAACTCCCAGAGAGCGAAGGTCATTCCTCACATTCCAAGTCGATCTCAGTGTCTCTCTTGTACCTCTCTTTCTTTTCCTAATCCTCCCCGAACATGCATTCATCCATACCTCCCTTTCACTCTCTCTATCTTTTTTCCCCTCCCTCCTCCCTCCTCCCTCCCTACCTCCCTCCCTCTCATTCAAACACACTGTCAGTTCTCACTCTTATGTTCGGATACTCTCCGTGTCTCGCAATTCAGTTCGGTCCGCTTTACTGGCAAACAAATATTGTTCCAAAAGGTCCCCGACAAAGAGAATCGAGTTCATGTGTACATGTGCGTACTTCATTCAGAGACAAAAAGCTATATCGGGATTGTTTGCCAAATTTCTAAGGTGGTTTGATCATCATGAATTAAGTTTTCCTCCTCAGCAGAAGCTCCAACCTGCCGCACAAATCCTGTCTAACGTTAAACGGTCTGTTTTAGGAGGACGTGAGGAGCATTTCCCTTCTTGTAATGAAGCTTTGCTGCTCACAACGTCGTCAGATTCCAGCGGCAGCCGCTCATTTTAAATGGACATTGTGATTCTCGCTTCCATGTACACACACACACACTGAAAAAAACAAAGTTTGTTAAAGAGTGGTTCATTGCATATGCATGTGCAATGAGAAAAAGGAAGAAACTCGACAAGTCCTCCAACCTGAGCAATACGTTTTGAATTTCTGCATCGGGGGAATATTTCTATTAGTACCGCGAGGGCGTCTACACTGTCCCTTTATCTCTCGCTCCCTCTCTCTCCGGGGGGTCGGAAATGTCCATGTACTCGTCCTTCAGAATCCCACGACAGATTTCCTGACAGATTCCTGAGGGAAGACTCTCGGAGCTCCTCTCGGGTTTCAGTGAGAACCTTTTTCTGACAGCTTCACGTTTCGCAGTTTAAAACAAGACGCTTCGTGAAGCGTGTCTTGCTGAATTATAGGGGCTGAAACCGATACTGTGTCTATCAAAGCAGAGGCTTCGACTTTGCCACTGTGGAGTGATTTATCCTCCAACACAAGTGAGATGCTTACGGGGCTTGGCGGGAAGGAGCTAAGGGTTCAATAGGCTTGAAACGGAGTTCGTAGAAAGTTCTCAAAGACGGGGAGAAAAGCCTGCTGTCACACACGTATGGACAGCTTTCTTTGTGGTACACAATCGCTCCGTAAATAGGCTTGATTGTCAGACTGCCTGTTTTGGAAAGTGGCAAAAATTGCACTACTTTGTATTTTGCAAGCCCCATCAGTCGTTGTTTTTTTGTTTTTTTAAATCACCGACTGGATTTGAGCCTGCTGGTCTTGCCAATCAGAGACGTCCAATGTACAAACCATCTGTGGCATATGACGCGCATCAAAAGCACAATCTTTCTTCATTGTGGGTTGATAAAGACTTTGTCAGGATACCCCACTGCCCAATTGTCCTTCCTTAACGCTCCATCCAAGCAGAAATGTCCCATTTGCAGTCCGGCACAGCTGACTATTCCTGTATTCACCATCTTCACCCAGGACTTAGTCGTGACAGAGAGATAAACCTGGTCTGAAGTGGGGTTTGTTAGCCACAGGCTAAGGGTGGGGATATCCCACATTTAAAGCTGCAAATGTCAAATTTAGCCCAGAGCTCATTGACCTGTAAAGCCTCCTGTAAGTTCCTTCATTATCTGCTGCTGTGATCTAAATTGTGAGAGGGGAAAAAAGGCATAAACTGACATGACATAAACTCAAATTCTTTACTTTAAAACCAGATGAACTCATTAGCGGTCCCTGATTTTAGCAGTCGTCTTCTTTCCCAGATAGAAAAAAAAGGTTTCACCTGGAACTACACATTATCTACACACCTGTTAATGAAAGGTAGAGAAACCCGACCAACACTTTTACAGAACTGTCCCTAATAATAGCCTGCGTGTTCCCAATAACCACCTCCGTATTCCAACAACACAGTTCTCCAGGTGGCATGTTGCTGCCCAAAGGCTTAAGATGTACAGAGACAACCGGCACCTTTACACCTCTAACACCTATACATTCATGCAGCCGGCCCGTACACGCTCAGCCAGTGATCTCAGTGTTTCCCAAACAAAGATTACAGACACTCGGTCTTTATCTTTCCATTTTCACACACCGGTTTGCATAGTGTTAAAGCTTCTGCACATACGCATGTACACATCTCTGACATGTCAGGGCAGGAAAGGAAAAGCTGCGTTCCAGGGGTGTCACACATTTGGAAATACTGACTTCCCGCTGGAAAAAATGTAACGGCATGACCGATCAAGATGGAGGTTTGTAGTCGGAAGGACGAGTGGCATTTCAACTCAAATGCAGCGGTTTGATTTTAGGCCTCAAATTATGTTAAAATACCTCGGAAGTGTTAAAGACAAATGTTCCATATCTCATAATTAGAACTTTTAAGATTGTTTTCTGTTTTCACTTATCTCCTAACTAGTAGAAAACTATCAACTTAACTCATAATTACAAGATAATAAAATTGTAATAAATAGAGAAACGTCTCCTTTGATGCAATTTACAAAAAAAAAAAAAAGACTAATATGTACCATTAGAAGCAAAACTTTAAACTGCTAATGTGCGATCCTTATAATGCTAAGTTACACGAGCATAACATTACTGTTGCATGGAGGACAGAGATCTCATCCATGCGTTTCCCCTGTTTTTTTTCCAAACTGGACAACGAGAAGGTCCTGGGAATTTCCGACTTCCCGGCTTTGTGGGGAACGCAGCGCCAGAGCGAAGGATGAGGGTGAGAACCGAGAGCGGAATACAATGAAGACTATTGAGAAAAGCAAAGCAGACGTGAAGAAGACAGGAGGAGAAGGACGAGAAGAGATAAGAGAGATGGACACCCGTCGTGGAAATAGTGACAGTGGTTTCTTCTCAGAGAATATTCTTATCAGACGAGGAAGAAGGGAGGGTGGAAGGGAAGGAAAGGAGGATGAGAGGAAAAACAGAGTGCAAGGGAGGGGTGAAGAGAAGGAGAGGAGAGTGAAAGTGAGGAAGAAGGATCCCACCCCTACTGTTTTTCTTTTAGTCGTCATTGAAAAGTGCAGTTTTATGCATTCTGCAGTGCATCTGCAGTGGGTTCATTTATTGGAGTTTTGGCCCCTGGGAATAAAAACAGGATTAAGATTTTAGAGGTTTTCACCTCATTTTGACTCACAGTTTGTCAGAGTAGAGGAGAGGGAATACGTAGCAGAATGAAGGAGGAGGGAGGAAGGTGAAACAGATAGAAGAAGGGACTCTGGAGGAACAGTTTATCCTCCGGGTTCTTCTGCAGATTGATGCCTTGTTCCACAACTCTGTCTGACAGTTCAACATCCCCCCAGGATGTGGAAACTCCTGCACAGAGTGGGTCTGTGTGTGCGTGCGTGTGTGTGTCTTGTACTTCTATCTTTGTGTGTTTTAGACCTTGAGAGTGAGGAGATTTTTGAAAAGTGAGGACATTTTGTCCGGCCCTTGCCTCAGAGACAGATTCCTTGTATGCCTAAACATACTTTGCCAGTAAATCTGATCGGGAAATAGCCGGTTCAGGACTGTGGATCCAAAAGAAGGTGAGAAACACATTCCGGGACGAATTACCCTCATCGACGATAAGTCTCTCAGTCTCTCTCTCTAACACCACAGCGAGGCTTCACCTTCCTCATCACGAGTCCGTCTCGATAAGACTGGATCGCTTCTAAATCAACAGCTATTCAATGCATCATTTGAGATGTTTGACTGACACGTGAGACGATGCGGCACATCACTCTCAGTTTATCGCTGGAATTCTGACAGACGTTGGAAAGACGCATCATTCACTCACGTTCCATAAAAATAACTCATAAGTCAAGTCTGACATGTCATGTCAAAAGCAACAAATAAACATGAGATGATTTTTTTTTTTTTTTAAAACTGCCAAAGCGATAAGATAACTGACAAAGTTCAGAGGTTTCCCCAACTCCCTCGCAGAAAACGTCAACCGACATGTTGCAGCCTGAAATTCACCTGGGAAAATGATGCTGAAATGTTCCAAATGAGTCCACACTCAAAGAGGGACTGTGGGATACAAAAAACAACTAAAAGGGAAATGATAACAGGCCTAGAAAGGGAGGTGAGAAGGAGAAGGAAGGGAGGTTTCCTTTCCTTTGACCTTGACTTTCTCCACGTTCCTGATCCACTCCTCCTTTCATGTGTTCCCTCCATCCCTTATTATAACAGACAGCTGGGACAAATTCCATAATTAGTGAAGAATGGGAGGAGGAGGAGGAGTGGTAAGGGAGAGAGAAGGGGCAGTACAGGTTGTCCTATTGAAGAGAGAGATGGAGGAGGAGAGAAGGGGAGTGTGTAGAAACCCGTCAAGGTAAAACACTGATGGATTACAGATTCGGGCAAGATGCAAATGTGTCTTCTATGAAACACAGCGTTCAACAGAGTGGGCATCATCTGACTCAGGGCAAAACTGGAACCAGTTTACTTTTGTCTATCACGTCAACATAAACCCAAACTGTTTCTATGAAACGATCAAAATCCACAGAAGGTGAAATCAGGGTTTGCCCTAGAAGTAGTGTCGTCTCATAATCAATTCAGTTACCAGCCGAAAGTCTAAACAATAAACGCATTCCATGCACGGCATCCGTGTGGCGTTTTGTGTGAAATGGTGCCTCTTATGTGACTTGCTTGACTCTCAATCATCACTTATGGTCTTCTAGAAGACCCCGCAGCCCTCTCTGCTTGCTTGGATTTTTCTCGTTTCATTTTGCGGTGTTCGGGACGTTTCTGGGCGTTGACCTCTATAAAAAAGTGCCAGATCGTAAGCACGCATCCAAGAGGAAGGAAAAAAAATGCAAATATAGTAAGGTGAAATGCCAAGAGGACAAAGCTTGGTGAGCACAACTCTGGACTCAGGATGGGCCAACTTTGAATATTGTGTTTACAAACAGCAACCGTCGAATCTTACTCATTGTGCCGTCAACATTTCTTAACTACGTTAATACAAAAAAAAAAATCCTGCAATGCATTTCTTTCAAAACCTATTTGCTGTAGGAATTAGTTGTATGAACATAATGTCTAGGAGACAGGGTGGCAATTAATTAGTTTAGTACTCAAGCTGAGAGACACATTTTGTGTCTCCCCATCTGCAGAGAGGTCAAAGGTCAGGCTCTGGAGCTGGTGGGGAGTCAAAGCCAACAGAGAGGCTGTCATAGCAGCAGAGGTACAACTCATTACATGAAAGATGGCTGACAGATGGTACATAAGGGTTCCAGTGCACCATTGAGCCAGAGTGCACAGTGCAAGGGCTCTGAAACTGACAAAGCTAAATGGTATGCAGCCATCATTAATATCAATCACACCTGCGTGTTTCCTTCTGTCATCTGTCTAATTGTCTGCTGTGAACAAGATCTATTACACCTGCCCAATGTTGTGCCAATAAAACTCTACAACTCTCTAATTGACTACAGAGCTCATGAGCTAATATCAGCAGATATTTGCTGCAAACGCCATCCATCAAGAAGACAGGCCGGCAGGCAGAAATGTACTCTGTCATGTCAAACATTCCCAGTATGCGTTACAGCATGAGGCTGAATGTTAATGGTGACTGGGAGTGCTGAGGCTCCCCAGCTGTTGGCTCTAATGGAAGCGGTCACAGGCTCTCGGCTTGTTTCCCTCAGTAGCTTATAAACACCTCTCTCCCCGTCAGTCGGTGCGAATGTCTTTCTGTGTCCGTCTGCTTTGATGGCAGGCTGATCTGCGGGTGTTCACAGGGTCACAAGTGCAATCCCTGCCAACAGCTGACTGTGGCCCCGTAATGTGTTCAGGAAGATATGTGACGAGGAACAAGTGTAGAGCTCAGGAATGACAAGAAACACACTATATATAGTGCGCAATAACTTCTGGGCCTCTATCCCATACACACACCCACACACACACACACACACACACACACACACACACACACACTCGCCAGTTTCTCAGTGTGATGAGGTTTTAAATGTGGACTCTGCCCTGTGGAGCGGTCAGTCACAGTCTCTGAACTCTGACTAAGCTTCATGAAGACACCGTGAGCTAGCTGGACACACACAAACGCACACATTTTTGTAAACCGGCACACAGGGATGACGACATGCACACACCCCAAATTTACAGCCGAACATCCCTTCAGTCTAACGTTTATTTTTTTTTATAAAGATTTTAGACTTCAGGGACTCAAATATGCATCGAAAGGTGCCACAGGAGATTTAGATCACGCTTAGGAATTTAGCTCGTCAGGCTGCATCATTACGAAGGTTTCGATGAAAAAGATTCTGATGTCATTGCTAAATAAAATGTAAAGAAAACTGATTTTGTGAATTGTTTTTGAATCTTGTACTGTTACTGGTTTTTACAGTGTATTCTACATACATTTCATATGAACTCCAGTCTATCAGGGGGCCTTACTTACATGCACTCACGCACACACACACACACTCCTCTGACTCCGTGAGTGTGTGTGTCAAACACACACAAACACACCTCCGTTCCACTCCCATTCACCATTATATGACTAAACTATGGAAAAACACTCCCTTCTGTTTGCTGTCCTCCCCTTCTTCTCATCCCTCCATCCCCCCCTCCACTCCTCTGTCTGTACGAAGAGGAAGACACTCCTGCAGCTACACAACGGTAAGGCCAGATTCCGAACAGCAGCAGCACGGCATAAAAAACACACTCCCTCATTTTAAGTGAGATCACGGACAGCATTTTCCTGCAACACACTGCACTGAACAATCAAATAATCTGAAGAGTGCACAGCAAGAAGGATACCTAATGCACATTGTGGCGCTACAATGTCTCTGTCTGGACACTATGATCAAACTACAAAGTATTTATTATCATGGGGCTTTTTTGGCTGTATAAACGAAGTTCACATAAAGCAATGAACTGTTTTTTTTTTCCATTGCCAAAAAATCTTTTATTGTTACACGAAGAAGCGGCACATTAATTAACATCAATGTGATCCAAGTCTTGCAGATTTAGCCAGTTTTTCCATTTTTTATTATTCACAAAACCTTTATTCGTCCCACAGCGGAGAAATTTACACGCACGCGCGCACACACACACACACTCCTCCGACTCCGTGAGTGTGTGTGTCAAACACACAAAAACACATGCTTTTAGTTGTAAAAGCAAGCTGTAACTTTGGAAAACTACTAGCTATTTCAAATAGGATATTTCTAACAAATTGTTGAGGGGGAAAAAATGGGAAGCAGATGTTTCCAGCTTACACACAAGAGTCCTTCCTTATTGAAAAATAAGGGAAACATGGCTGTCAAATATGCTACTTCTCAAAATTTCAACATGCAATCTGATAAAAACTTAAAAACCAACACTAAAACCGCACTGTTAGCCAGTAAAACTCCTGTCACCCCCCCCCAAAAAAAAAAAATCACAGGTTTGATGAATCCCTGAGAAAACATCCTGGAGATCTTGATCAGAAACTTGGTAGATGAATGTTGGTGTTTCACATTGGGACAAACAACAAGTTTGTTTTCTGTGCTGCCTTCACTGTTTTCATGAACACTTGTGTTCCTCATTAGAAATGTAATGTAAGATTAACTTTAACTCACTGACCTATACTTCCTTTGTATCCTGTGCCTTTCCTCCCCCCGCCCCTTCATGTCATTCACCAACAAAGAAACTCAAACAATCTGCTGGAGTTGACCTGGTTAAAACCAATATTTACTGTCACATTAACAAGGGCAAACCTCTCTCTTTGTCCCCGCTTTACTTCTCCTCCTCACATTCTGTTGCCGTTATGCCCCATGTCTTCACATTTTATCACATGTGCCTGCCTCTCTTGTTGAAATGAAATACGGGAATAGATAACTGATGGGACTGCAGATCGTTTTCATGACAAACTACATTGCAGCAACTTTTAAAAAGACAACGGGAGAGAGAAATGCAAGATAAACGCTGCCTTATTAAGATAAAACAAGCACTAGTTAAGCTTAATTTATTCAGAAGATCTTGCTGAGCTCAAGATCTGAATGTGAATGTATTACTTTTTTGGCCATTGATCCACACTAAGCAGGTATAAATCACCACTGAAGACAGATTTTTGTTCAAAACTGCTCTCCAAACTGGATAAAATTGAAATCGTAGCTATTTCTTTTGAAGGTTTTGCCATTTCAACTGGAAAAGCCTGAAAACAGTGTGTGAAAGTTCATTTCTGACAAAATAATCTTTAACTCCCTTTCTTCTCATCGTGTTAGCTCTGGAAAAAGCTTGTAAGTGGACCTTGGACCTCGTCTGACTAAAAACCACAAATGTCACACTCATGGTAGCGCCGGAGGAAAAGTGAGAGGATCATCAAAGTCTGTCGGAGTCCTCCTCTGGGGACTATGAATGTTTGTAGAATGTCTTATGGAAAGCCGTCTAACAGCTGGCGGGATATTTCAGTTTCAGTCTGAACCCAAGTGTTGGACAGACCGACCGACGGGCCGACACAGCCATCACTGTCATCACGCCGCTAATGTGGCTAAAAAGACAATAGACAGGATCAAGTTTTACTAACTGGCTCCCTGCAGCAGCAAATACCAGAAAAAAGGTGGAACGCTGGCCAACACTGCAGCTATAGTTTGGATCAATGCCTCAGAAATAATTGCTGGTTTATTCAGCTTTGACCTGTGAGGAACCAAAACGCCTCACACGCTTTTTATTTAAAAAAAAAAAGTATATTTTAACAAGCCGAGCTAAACAAAGTTCTGTTTCTCTTCAAGTTGCCAAATCACAATCAGACGAGTCTTAAATGTGAGCGTGTGACAGTAAGTCATTGGAGGTTTCACATTGAACCTCATACCAGAGTTAAATTCTGCTGGTCTGACTCCGAGTTTTCTATCAGACTAAATGAGCTCATTGTTTGATAGCGGGCACACATTAGCATCAAGCTATTCTTAGTCTGGCTTGGCAGGAAGAAAAACGCTCAAAGTCACTGGTGTCCTTCGGGGAGGACGAGCCTGGCACAGAAAGTGTTTTTCTGTCTGGGTTTTGTCTAAGGAGGAAGCTGCACACACTCCTCACACACTGCAGCTGGACATCTATAACATAATGACCAACACGGGATTTTCTTTTTAGGATTGACGCTGATATCTGATAGTGAGATATTTTCACATGTCTGTATCTACATTGTTAATAATTTAATAGTGCGTAATCTTGGCGGGAAAATCTTATCTGTTCACGAGTTAGATGACAATAATACATATTGTGTTTAGCCTAGCTTAGCACAAAGACTTAAAGCAGGGGGAAACTACTAGCATAGCTCCATCGACAGTTCCAAAGCTGTGTTATTTACACTTTGTATATTTATATGTATATTTAAAATGAGCTTGAGTACATTTCTAAACAACGGCTGGTCCCAGTGACTCTACGTAGCATCTCAGAAGTCCTGTCTTAGCCTGCGACAGTAGCTGACAAGATAAAACATGCAAGTATAACAATTCTTGAGTTGCTGGAATGAGGTTTTTCTCTCTTTTGATGGAGGCTAAATGTTTCCAGTCTTTACGACACAAACCTTCTCATGAGCCCTTACTTCACAACGACAAACCAAACTTCTCCATCTTCACTCCAAACCTCAACCTCGGTAAAAAGTTAAAAGGAGAGTTTGTCGAAGGTCGTTGGTCTAATATGGTTTTGCCCACTGAGAATGTGTCAACAGCTCATACAGACCTTGAAAAAAGCTCAACATCCTTTGAATACCAAACACCGGAATTTCTACTGTCAACTTGTGTGTCGCCTGAATGGAAAGATCACACACGTCTTTAAAAAGAGAGGCACATTTGTCCCTCAGTGTTTTTTTTGTTTTGTTTATTGCAGAATGAGGTGAAGTGAAGTCACCTGAAGTGACCGATTAATTAATCCAACCTGATCTACTTCTTTAATTCATTTCCCATTGAATCCCATTTCCTCTGTCTCCCTGTGAAGGATTTAAGACACTGCACTGGTATTCACGACCAACTGTTTCCTCCGTGTTTGTTCTCTGCAGTCTTTCTGAATGGGCCAAACACTCTCACTGGCACAATGGTGTGATAAAGGGCCCATTGAGAAGTATGCTGAATGCTAAGTCATTGGGAGGGCTCAGGGCCATTGCTGCATCAAAAGGAGGTTGTAAGGGCGCGCAAACACTGGAAGACAATGCGACCGAGCTGAATGTATGTTCTGGGTCGCTCCGCCTGGAGAGAGAGCCCACATGTCTGAACCGCATCGCAGAATTCCCCTGTAGCCTATCATGAAGTTCCCGTTCAGCAGTTAAATACAGCTCTGAAAATGATTTGAATGATCCGAAAAGTATTGAAGAAGCACTGGGATCTGAACTGAGATATAGGACTCGGACCGGAGCGGCATCTGACAGCTACTTTCAATCCTCACTAAACTGTGGATTCTTTTTTTGTTTTTCAAACATTCGTTTACGGTGGGAAATGCACATAAGAATTTCACAGAGCTCCAGGTAACGTCTTTAAAATCGCTTGCTTTGGCCGGCAAACAGTCCAAAACCCAAAGATATTCAGTTTACAATAATAAAAATTTTTAAAAAAAAAGAGAAAAGCGGCAAATTCTCACATTTTAGAAGCTGTAAGCAGGTAATGTTTGGCATTTTCTGCTTTAAAAGTACAAAAAAATGCAAACTAATCACGTGAATATTGTGTTTATAGAAGTGTTTGTAGAAGTCTTCGTATTGTAATGGGACTAATGGGAAGTAATGAGACAATTGGCACAGATCCATTTCTCCTTCCTCCTTTATTTGCCCAGCTTTCCTGGTGTTTCTCTCTCTAGAAGCCACATCTTTTTAAAACTTCTAGGGCTTTACAAACATTGACTTTGTGAGCCTGTTTTCATTGAGTAGATCCAATGTTCTACCAGTACGACATTTCACTTTCCCATGCAAGTCCATCCATCTCAGTCAGCTTATCTGTCTTTTTAGTCTTTGCCCTCTAGTAGCAGGACAGGAGGAAACTCCCGCCGCTCATCTCAGTAATAACACAGAGGAGAAGAGATGGAGGGAAAGAGGCTGACAGACAAAACAGGAGGAGATAGATGGGCAGCAGAAGAGAGACTGAGAATGAAAATATGAGCGAGGAGGTACAGAGGTGAGAGGAAGAAAGAGATAAATAAGGAAGATAGAGAGAAGATTTAGTGCGGCACGAGGTGATAAAGCTTAAAAGATCAATTCTGTTTTGACAAGGTGAACAGGGCAACCAACGGGCGAGAGAGACAGAGAGGAAGCAGGTACATTTAAGAGAGAAAGGAGGTAGGTGTGTGTGTGTGTGTGTGTGTGTGTGTCTGTGTGTGTCTACAAATTGGGGCCGGTCAGGGAGTTCAAAGCAGCGGGGAGGTAAGAACTGAAGAGCCTGACGATGACCTTTGACCTGTGACAGAGCAACAGGTTGGAACAGACATCATGCATGACGAGGGCGAGTCAAAAACACAGCATCCAAATGACTCCTCTGCGGAGTCATGGGATGGGACGTAATGCGCGAGTTCAAATAGAGCGCAACCGGCGCTGTTGGGAACTCGAAACGTCACACGAAGGAGAAAGCATTACGACGAATACACAAACGCACGGAAACCTCACCGCTGAAGGGCTGCAAGAAGAGCGGGAGGCGTCCTCTCATAATCGCTTCCTCAGCTCTGAGACACACACACACGCACGCACACACACACACACACACACACACACACATACACACACACACACTAATCAAAGATAGCGTATGAATGGCTTCTTTTTCTGTCATCCCCAGCTGGAGTCCTCCTCTACTTCCCTCTGCCCTTCCTGTCCTCAGCCTTCCTCCTACAAATTCTCTCTTCTTCACTTGCTCCTTCCCTCTCAGTTAAATGTGTACATATAGTGTGTATATGTTTATATCTATATTGGGGGTTGAGACGTTTCAGGACATTTTGGTGCTAGTAAAATTACATTTTTAGGCCGGCATCATGCGGTTTTAAAACGAAATATTAGCACTTGAGGTTCTGTATGGGGGTATGGCAAGTTTTATGTTGCTAAATATTACTGTGGCTATTATAGTTGCATTTGAGGCAATTTTAAACTTTTAAAGGAAGTGACATGTTTTGACCTGAGCCAGATACTAGAGCTGCAGTTAATTGACCATAACCATGTGGTGTGACCACACAGTCATGAACAGGAGCGGTGTTGAAGAAGTGAAGCTATGAAGTTAATATGATGGCTGAAAGAAGAAAAAAAGGTGAAACCTAAAACTAATATTCCCAAGTATAAATTCCACTGTACTGTCTGAGGCACCACGTGTCAGAAAGTACCCTGCTTGTGCCTCTACCGGGCTAAAGAATGAGAAAACCTTTAGGAAAACTATGATGCTGCATTTATCTTCATTTGTCAAAAGACCAAAAGTGAAGCTAAAAGTGAGCGTGTTTGAACCTTCCAACATCAACACGCTCTGGTATCAGCTACAACAACATGCAGAAGCAGGCAGCTAAAAATGACCTCTGAATTATGTGTCAGCCAACTATTTCGGACTACCACCCGTCCTCCCTGCCTCCATCCATCATCCCTCCTTTATTGTGGTTTAATTGTGGCATCAACTTTATCCCTTTTGCCCCTTTCTCTCTTTTCAGTCAAAGCTGAATCACTCCTATTAAGGTCAGATTTCCCCTCTCCCTCTCTCTCTCCCTCTCTCTCTCTACTGCTTTTTCTCCCCCTCTTTGCTCATTTTCCTGCCCAGTACACATAATGAATGACTGAAAAATGTGTCAGCGTTTGGGTGAGAGGACAGCAGTTTCAGGGGCAACGTTTAACCCTGAACGAGAGGGACAGAGGGGAAAACAGGCCGATGAAGGCCAATGAGTAGATGGTGACAGAAATAAGAGCCGCTGAGGAGGACGGAGGGGAGAGAGGATGAATGACTCCAACTGTTGACCTTCGAAATCACAAGCCAAGGAGCCAAAGAGGAGAAAAGGATTTATATGAAGAAATAGAAAGCGGGTCACTATTAAAAGATGTGACTAAAGCGTGTGGTAGACTGAGTCATTGTGGAAAGTACAGCAACAGAAAAAGAAAGAAAGAAAAGGAGAAAGAGGAACACACAGAAATAAATCCCTAAAGACTTAATGGTGATTGTAACATATTAATAATCCACAAGATAACTGGATTATGCTTCATGTCCAGGGGCAAATTGCAGAAAGCCTCAATGAGCCAGAAATTCAAACATTTAGCAAATTGGAACTATATTTTCAAAGTAATCGGCAGAGCAAACAAGACCTAAAAGACCGATAATTATCATATTATTAGACAACACTTTGCTGCTCGGTTTCTTCGGCTGAGAGTTTTTGGTTAAATCGACTGATTTTTTGGTCTATAAATTGAATGAACGAAAATAGTAAAAATAAATAAATACCCATGACAATTTCCCAAAGCCGAAGTCTATAAATTCCTTGTTTTGTCTGACCAACAAAAAGTTATCCGTCTGTCTATAATATCAATTAAAAATATAATAAAAAATAGGAAAGAAAGAAAAGCAGCTGGAACTAGAGAATATCCAGCATTTCTGTTTGAAACAGATTGAAATGATTAGTTTTTCGAGAGAGTTACATATTATTTGTCTGCCCATCTTCTAATCTATTAATGGATTATCACACCCGTTGCTGGCTCCATGCTAACCCTTTAGTATGCAGTGTCTATCAAAAGCTAGCTACTAACCTGCTCCACAATAACAACAATAACAACAAAAAAGATGATTTCAGTGATTAAAGCTGATAAAAAGCAGCCTTTGTTTCGGCCTGAAGATTCATAATAACTGAATACAGCTACAGCACGCAGGTTTCATTTTGGACCCGTTTCATTTGTAGCCAACATTGTGATTCATGTGCACAGACTCTGAACAAGAAGAGACTGACAATGGAAAATATAGAAGGAGAAAGGGTGACAGAAGAATGGGAGAGAGAAGTTTGATGTCCATCATATCCATCTTTATGCCCTCTTTTTCTTTATTTCCATCATTACTGTGTCAGTCATCAGCTCTACAGAAGAGTCTTTGTGGTTGAACAGAGTCAGAGAGATGAATAGAGAGATTACGATGCGAGGGGGGGGAGGGGGATAAGATGATGATATCTTGAAAAGTCTCACACACTTTGAAAGAGCTCTCTGCTTGACTGGATGTTGTACAGCAAGCCACACACGCACACGCGCACACGCACACACACACACACACACACACACACGCACACACACACACACACATACAGCGTCGCACCTGAAGTGTGCGTCAAAAAAAATAAGAGACTAAAAAAATAAACACCACTGGAGATGTCTGTACGGAGCTAAACCACAGACAACTGTGTGGTTCCCATGCTCGCCAATCGTAAATAGCAGAATTGGCAGAGGACACACTGATTATTATCAGCAAGCCATACACACACACACACACACACACATGTCTGTGCTCACACACAGAAGTGACCTCAGTCTACTTCTGCTCACTAACAGGCCGGCGGGGAAGATATCCCATTTATGTTACAGTCCGTCATGTTTTATTCCATGACTTCACTCAGCCGCCTGAGTGGAGCGACTGCTGGTTATAAGATGTTAAAATCCATCTTCTAATACCCATATGGTGTTTGCTTTGATTATGCTGTATGCTATCGCAGATGTTGTGGCTGCCATTAAAAAAAAGAAATGGTGATATTGGACTTCTGACTACTCTGACTGGAGTATTGTAACTGGACTTATTATGAACCTATGATTGGACGTTTCTTTTTCTTTTAATTGCATTTATTCCCCATCTATGTCTCCTGCGTCACCCCAGTTTGCCAAGGAGGGCGATCTGTCTGTATCTGTTACGTGATAAGGAATTGTTCCTGCTCTTTTTTGATCTCGCTGACTGATTAAACGGTGTGCATCCCCTGAAATCCTTCGGTCAGGTTGCACTTGAACACACCGCAAAGACTAGCTGACCGGCAACACGCACATTAGTTCTTTGCCTACGTGCGAGGAAATAACGTCTCAACGCTCTGCATTCATAATGCAATAAACATAATAAAGAACCTAGCACATCAATCTGGGCAGTTTTATGCAGAGAAGTTCCCCGTCTATCCGTCTAAACTGTTTACTTCATGCTCAGAACACAATTTGAGAATATGTCTGATAAAAAGTTGCACTATAATTATCAGTAGCGTATAGTCTAAAAAGACAGAGATGAAAAATGATAAGCTTTCTGAAGAAGAAACTCAAGCTGGGTAATGGAACTGTTGCAGAAGCTAAACTGCTTTGAACATGATTGGCGTGAACTCGGCTTTACCCCCAAAATGTGTGTCAGAAATTGTCGGGATTTTCCAAATATAAACCTCCACCCTGCAACTTGGAGCCGGCTGGAACTTTAAAGGCAACTCTGACGTTCAAACCACATCAACAGCAGGAAGCATTCAATCTGGAGCAGTTGGCACTGCGCTCCCTCTTACGCACGGCGAACAATGGAGCTACCTCAACACCGCATGCAAGAGTGTGTGAGTGTGTGTGTGTGTGTGTTTGTGTATGTGTCTGTCTTTGTCCTTCAGGGAAACCTGCCAACACACCAGGAAATTAAGGGCATGAGACGGTGAGAAACGTTTCAATCTCTCTAGAAAGAATCTGCCTGCTCCAGTAAAGTCCATCTTTATATTTTGTGTTGCCATGTTTGATTTATTTCACAGTTGTAGAGATGGGCCCACAACGAAAGACATTGTCTCTCTTATATGTTGTGGTTTCTTGCCATGCAGATAGTTTTTGTTTTATTTCTCCAGGTTTTGAGATCTCTAAGATTTCCTGCCGTCAACCCAACAAAGTGGAGGTGAAGAGAATTTCATTGATGGTGCTCACAGCTTTGAGTCCATCTCTTTGGTAGAAAGTAGTTGAAATAAAACTGTTGCACGACATGTTGAGCTGCAGCGGTAAATCTATTTAGTCCATTCTATCTATCTATGCGCTAAAATGTTAAATGCCAACATTTAGAGTCAAGTGGCTCCATCATTGTGGTACATTCCACTTTTCAGTGAACTCATCCTTTAGGTATCCTCTGCAATGAACTAAAAACATGTCAAAATCCCTGGCACTGCAGAAAGCTTAATGCAGCTCCCTGCAAGACAAGTGTGATGACAGGAAAACTTTTTATTTTTTTACTCAAGGTGGGAGGATTATGGAAAAGAGAAGACCTCACCTGGGGAACATGCACACACACACACACGCACGCACACACACGCACGCACACATGCACGCACACACACGCACGCACGCACGCACACCAAGACACATTCCCAACAGAAGCCTATATTGTGCTCTAATAATAGGCTGCTGAAACAGACAAACATCCCCTGTTCTGTCATCTCCTCCTCCTCCTCTTTCCATGCCCTCACCCTCCTTCCTCTTCTTCACCTCCATTTTCTTCTCCACTTAAAACCTCCTTCCTGTCCTCCTCTTTTTCCATGTTCTAGCCCTCCTTCCTCTCGTCCTTTTCCTGGGAGTTTTATTTCACGTTGCCTTCATACTGGATTTCTCCCTCTGTTATCGGTCTCCTTGTTTTTTTTTCCATCTCCAAACCCCCTCCTGCTCTTCATCCCCTCCCCTCCCCCTCTCCCCCTCCCCCTTTACCTGTGATTACAGAATCCTTCCACCATCACATACCTCAGGAATTAAACTGCATCACAAACACACATCCGTGCACAGAGTGAAAACACACACTGACGTTACATTGCGCTTAGATCACACAGCCTATGTACAAGAGAATGGAGAATAGTGTTGGACTGTGTATGACTTCATCGGATGATTCATATTCTTCCTACAGTTCATCAGGTGGCTGTCACTCCTCTTCCATCTCTTTCCCTCCTCCCCCCTGCCATCCCCAGTGTGCAGAGATATCGATGTATACACACAGATCTCCCTGTCAACTGTTTTTCATTGGGAATATTTCTTCGCTGGAATGTCCATCCCAGCTCCCCAAGGTGCAAGGCGATGTCTTTAAATGTCTTGTTCTGTCAGTCCAAAACCTAAATAAATTCAGTTTAATGTGATAACAAAACAGAGAAAAGCAGGAATCCTCAATATTTAAGAGTCTGAAAAAATGACATGACATTTTTGCATGAACATTGGTTATCAAAATAGTTGCCGATTATTTTATCCTCTATTCACCTGTATTGTTTTGCAGCATAAACCTCTGCATGAGGCGTAGTAAATAGGAACATATGTCTTTGTGTTTGGGGTGAACTGAGAAAACAGCAGAGTGGGTTCTGACTGAGGAAAAGGACGAGGAGAATGAGGAAGAAAGAGGATAACGGTGAAGAGGAATGAGTGCAGGAGATAGCAGAAGAAAGAAGACAGGAAGGTAGAGGAGATAGAAAAGGTCTATATCGGGCTGAGTGTTATCCGTAAACGATAGGCAGAATGGGTGGTACAGATATAGAAAAAGAGGAGGAGGAAAGGAAGGAGTGTGTGAACTGATACTCCTTATTCAAAAGTCCGACACATTAAAAAAAAAAAGAGGAAAGAAGAAGGAATTGGAGGAGATAGGAGGGAATTACGAGCAGCAGAAAACTCATTCAAGAGTTTTTAAATCACAAAATGACAACATCTGGAAATATGTGTAAAAGTAATTTAAAAAGGTGCCGCATTCTTTGGGTATACTGAACATCCTTCAGATTCCTGGGAAATATGTTTATTACACTGAGTGTTGGGTGGGTGCAGTCTGTGCTTGGTACACACCTGCTGCAGCAACGCTCTGATGTACTGATACTGACAGTACAGTGTATTTACTGCCAACTGAATTCCACAGCATGGTCACTTAATTAATTCAGTTCATTTTTTCCAAATGTTTTAAGTGTTTTGAAATCGCATTCACCTAACAACGCCTCAAGAGTGACGTACGGACTGCTGGACTTTAAGTGCCTTGCTCAAGGGCATCTCGGCAGTCTTACAATCATAATTGTGTTTTGTATTAGGCTGGAATTTAGTGTAGGTTCAAAGTGTAAGATATGCCAGAATTTTTACTTAAAACAATTAACTAACATTATCAACAGAATGTGAAGAGGTAACAGTGTTGACGTTATGTCAAAGACGTCTACGTGTTGTGTTGCAGAGATATCTCCGAGAGAGAGAGAGAGAGAGAGAGAGAGAGAGAGAGAGAGAGAGAGAGAAGTTTGAGGTCATTTAAGCCTTCCCTAACCCTGCAGGTTGAGACAGGTTAACTGACATTCCAATCTCTCCCTCCTCTCTTTCTCGTTCATTCAAGCAGAGGTAGGGGGGTTAGGTGTGTGTGGTGGGGTCTTCAACACACTCTGAGCCCACACACACACACACACACACACACACACACACACACACACACACACGTAAACCCTGGCCTTAGCCCACCTACATTCTTTCAAGACAAAACGGCAACCTGGTAACTACAGACCCTCTCTCTCTCTCAAGCTTATAAAAGCGTTGACTAGCCACCCACACACACACACACACACACACGCACACACACACACACACACACAC